>JAHNEJ010000337.1:0-292457 GCA_022559845.1 Amorphophallus konjac
GCGGTGGTTATGGTGGAGGGCCATGACCTGCGGTGTGGCGCCATCATCGAAAGACCATCCGACGTTGGGGGCCGGTGGCTGGACCATGTTTACTTGCGCTGGTGCTGGCGGCTGCTGCTGAGGAGCGGGTGGATGATTCGGCATCGGGTTTTGATGGATGCCCAGGTCTTGTACTTGCTGTGGTTGCTGCTATTGTGGTGGCTGCTGCGGCTGCGGTGCTTGATGCTGCTGCACTTGCTGCCCCTGCAGCTGCCTTCTCTTTTCTTTAATCTCAACAATGGCCCTATGCATTTCGGCCCAGTCGATTCTCTGCCCTTCATGAAGGTCATATACCAGATCTCGGAACTGAAAACATCCTTCTATGGTATGGCCCGGTTGCCGGTGGAACATACAATACTTAGTCTGATCGACTGTCGAGTTCCAAATAGGCCGTTCCGGAGTTGGATTGCATTTACTGACATGAGTGCCGAGAAGATATCTGTAAGTGTCTCTGGAAATGGAGGATACTGGGCTCTCCTGGGAGCCGGGCGCTTGCTATTTGGATTGTTGTTGTTGTAGCCGTTGGGTGGAGGGACGTTATGGTATTGTGGTGGTGGTGATGGTTGTTGTGGTGTGGCTTGGAAGTTTTGTGGAATGGTGAAGGCGGGGGGAGGGTTTTGTGGAGTGGCTTGGAAGTTTTGCGGAGCAGAGTTTTGTGGATTGCGGAGGTTTTGGTTGTAGCAGAAAGGTGCGGCCTGATATGGAAAAGCAACGGCTTGTACTTGCTCATTTGTTTGGACTCCCTCAGTAACCGGCCCTTGTGGTTTCTTGTGGTACTTGGGCTTTTGATTTTCGAAGAGGGAATGGATAGGGGAGTCCTTGAATTGAGTCTGGATGAAGCGCGCCCGGCTATAGAGTTGATGCATATTGGCTATGTCATTCATTGCCAGGATGTTGCGGAAGGTCGGGGTGGCATTGGAAATCAGCAGTTTGACCTTCTCTTCCTCCAGAATGTGGCCCAGTACTCTGGCGGCCATTTGTCTCCACCTGTCTGCATAGGTGGCGAACTCTTCATCCGGCTTCATCTTTTCGGCCACTAGATCTGTAAATGAATATTCAGGGCCGACCCTATCTTGGAACCGCTGGATGAACTTGTCCTTTACTACCTTGAAACTCTCGGCCTCTTCCAGTGGTAGAGAATAGAACCATTCTAGAGCAACACTGTCCAAAGATCGGCGGAATAAGTACACCATGAGGTGATCATCATATTGGAACTGCGCCGATTCATAAAGAAAATCCCTCACATGGATGAAAGGATTGTTGTTCCCATCGTACTTGCGATAGTTGGGGAGCTCTGATTGTGGAGGGAACCGGATGTTCCGGAAACTCGGAATAGGAATATCGGCCAAGGATTGTGGACCAACCCTTTTCTGGAGAAAGTCGAGTTGTTGCTGCATGGTGGCCCACTTGTCAAGCAAGTCCTGCTCTCGGGAGGGAGCAGGGGTAGTGAAGGATGCTGATTGTATTTGAGGGGCAGATGGAATGGCTGTTGCAACAGGCGGGAGCCCGTAAGAAGGAGTGGAAGGATAGACAATGGAAATAGGAGGCCCGTAAGAAGGATATTGGGCCTGAGATAGACCCGGATTAGAATGATTTTGGGCCACTCCTTGCTGAGGGCATAAGAAATCGGAAGGGTTCATAAGGAGCTACGGAGCTACCGAACCAGAGTTGTGATGATCCACCTGGACAAAGGAAGGGATGGGTGACTTCCCTTTATCGAAAGATTGATGGGCTGAATTAGAAGATTGGCCCATCTCCATGCCAGCGAAAGTGATGGTCCGGGGTTGGACCGGAGTGAGATCAATCGGAGTGGGCTGAACGGGCGGCCCAATAATGGAAGGATTAGATTGACCTTGGATAGTGGCAGAGGGAGAAGTATTGGACCCTTGCATAGCTTGATATAAAACTTGGAGTTGGGTCGGATCCAATTGGGCCATCATATGAAGGACGGAACCCGCGGAAGGAGTAGAGAGAGAAGGGGTAACTTGACTACCTTCCATAGAAGTGGAGGATGGGAGAGGGGCAGTCCCCTCTCCAGAGGAAAATGTAATAACCCTAGGGGGGTTTTCAAGGAGCCCTTGAGGAAGAGAGTCCTCTTGGGAGCGAGGAGGATTAAAGGATGCCATGGTGGACTCGAAGAGGGGATTAGAATAGAACGTGAAGAAGGAACTGACTCGAGAAGATGATTCAGACGGACGAAAACAACTCCACATGCAACGAACAACCTTGACAATGCGAAAACAACCAACACAAAATCATTCAATAAGCAACCAAACTTAGGTGATTCTAACAAGATGTAAGTGATAAAAGATGAAGACACTCAAAGATCAACCAAGTTGTTTAAGATGATGCAACAAGGTTCTTATGATTTCTCCTTTGGAACTTTAGTGAATTGATTGCTATGTGCTCTCAACAATGGGTTCCTAGTAGGAGATTGATATGGGACTTGGTTTGACTCTAAGTGTAACCACTCCTTCACCTATGCAACCCTAGACACGGGGTGGGAAAGGTACAACCAGCCCGACGTCCGTGTGGGAATCCACGGCTCGCGGGGACTTACGGAGGTCCCTGCTGTGATTTCCTAGTCGGCCCCAAGGAATATGGAGACGAGAGGTCCTCACAACAAGGTAGAAAAATGCAATCTAATGTATGAAAAGATGAATGACCCTATGTGCACCGGAGTGCATGCAAAGTCTAGCCTAGAATCTAACAATCAATGGTGCACACAATGATATGTAGATATGAGCAAAGTAAGAAGGAGGGCAGGTATCACCCAAGCAATAAATCACAACAAAAACTGCAGAAATAAATGCACCTCGGATGCGTACCTGCCAGGAGAATAACGGTCGAAGGACCCTGCGTCAGAGCACAATAACGTTCAAAGGCCAGACCGCCAGATAATATATAACGCAGGGGGATGAGACCGTCAGATGAGCCAGGGAACCAAAACAAGCCAGAAGTAATCGGAAAGCCCGTGGAAGCTCACACAACAGAACCAAATAGGCGGTCTAATGCCCCTACGTCAGAGTACTGTGACGCGGGGACACCGGGCTGTCAGAGAACTCAGAAAACCAGAGTGAGCAGTAAACAAAGGGGAAACAAAAGGCAACTCAACAATCAGATGATGGCAGGTTTAAACAAGAATCAAAAGCACGATTGGCACAAGTTGTCCCACCGTGATCGCCAAAAAATTATCTGTTGATATTTATTTGTCTATCTTCTATCTTTCTTTTGAGGTTTGAAAAGTGATATGGTAAGATGGCAAACAAGCAATCAAAGATCTACTCAAACCTATGAACATGTGATCATGAACCTAGGCAATCATAGCCAGCTCTAGCATGGGCATGCTATCTCAATCAAACTACTCTAAGGAAAAGGAAAACACACGCCGGGGCGTGGAGCAAGGAGTAAACAAAACACACCGTGAAGGTGGAACAAGCAAGGAAAATAGAAAGATATGATGAAGAAGACAGTTAATGCCCAATACCAAGGAAAGATGTGATCGCCACCAAAGTAAAAACAAGTCAAAAACCTGAATATACCTTGGAAATAGGTGGATGAAACACCCGCCCACAGGAGAGAAAACCAGAGAAAGCCTGCAGATCAACTTAGAAGTAACGGCCAGAACCCTGTGCGTTACTTGGAAGTGACGGCCACACGATAGACCACCGGAAGAGAGTGACGCGCCTGCATAAAGCCGTCAGATAACCTGCAGTAACAAAGCTTGAATTCTTTTAACTCCAACTCTTCCAGCCGGCTAGAAGACCTGAGCCTCGTGTTAACGAACCTGTAAACCTGCCAAAGATATAGAAAGATAAAACAAAATAACCTCAATTAGCCCTTTTCACAAGCATAGCATCAATTCTCAAAGGACTTAACATCATCAAAAGGAGAGTGGATTACCAGGGAGTTTTTGGTTTTTTAACCCCTCTGGGTGTTTTAAAAGTTTGGGAAGATGTTTATATGCTTAGAGGACAGTGAAAAATGTGGAGAAAGAGGAGGGACAATGCTTTGATTGAGGAAAAACCAGGGAAGAACTCAAGCATGCAATGATGAACTTGAAAGACCAAAACCAAAGTACTCCCTTGATTATGAGGTGGATGGACGTGGGAAGCAGTTCCTCTTGGATGAAGATGGCTCCTGAGTTTGGTAGCACTTCGTCGTGAATTCAAATCTTCCTCCCTTCGGGCCATGAAGTCAAGGGTTCTATTTATAAACCCTCAAACTCTCAGGTCGAGTAGAGGATAATCAAGTAAGATAAAGAGATAACTCTTTAGTAAATCCTCGAAGATAATATCACCAAGAGTCCATAGAATCGAACGGAAGGTCCTGAGGATCAGATTTGAAAGAGATATCGTCAATCCAAACCCTTATCTCGACTACGGAGTAGCAGAGAAAAGGCCCGAACTGTCAGTACTCTCTGAAGGAAGTAACGGCTGCACGACAGACCGCCGCTTGGAAGTAACGCATCAAGGACCATCCGTTACTCTCAACCCTATCCCAAAGGATAAGATCGACGGGAAGAAGACTTAATCAATTGGACTCTGCAAAGAAGCGACGGCCAAGACATAGGGCGTCATACTGAAACAACAGCTGCACGACAGACCGTTATTACCAATGTGTAAACCAAAGGATAAGCACTGAAAATGAGGCCTTAAGCCTTAGGACTCTTCAAAGAGTAACGGTCCAGGCCCCATGCGTTATAATGAAACAACGCGCCTGGTTCGGACCGTTATTACCATTGAGTTTCAAGAATAGCAATGAAGGGTTGCTAAGCTGTTGCCAACGAAACGCCACCAAGAGCCAATTCTTAATCCAGGAATTAAGACCCAAAAAATAGGCCTCAACTGATCAGAGACTCAATGAAGAGTGAACAACTCGGAGCATCATGTAGAATGAAATAAGGAGATTACCTGACTTATTGGGTATAAAACGGGTGTCAACAGCCGTCTGTGCGAAGAAGAGGGAAAGAAGAAGATGAGGAGGGGAAGCTTTGACTCCCCCCCGCGCTGCTCCGTCCACCATCGTCCGCACGAAGAGAAGAGAAGAAGGAGAAGAGAAGAAGGAGGAGGGAGCTCCGCCGTGAAGCCCCGACGATCACCAAAAGGGAGAGAGCTGAGAAAGGGAGAGAGATAGAGCATGTACTAGAGGGGAAGGGGAAGTGCAGCGAGCCGTCGCCCCTGCTCGACCCCAGCTCGTCCCTTTTCTTCCCCCCCCCCCCCTTTGCTTTTCTTTCCTTCTCCTCCGTTGTGCCTCATGTTCCAACGTTTTGAGGTGTATGTAGTATGTTGCGGCCTTTGTCGTCTATGAATAAAATCACTCTTTTGAGTTCTTTCTTCTTACCGTCTCCGTTGGTTTGAATCCGTGCGCGTGTTTGAACGCTCCCCCCCTCCGCCTCCTGATCGTTTGATCCTTGGCGTGGGCTTTCGTCCCCCTCGTCATTGCTCTTTTCTTCTTCTTAGCATACCCAAGCCGAACACCATCCTTGGCCTTCCTCCCTTCTCCAACTCTAGGCCACCTGGCCAACTCTCAGCCTTCATCCCCTTGCTCAGCCACCCACCGGTGCACCCCTACCGCGGTGCAGCCTCCCCAGCTCCCAGCGATACGCCCTGGCTAAGCCCCTCGCCGGTGCACCCTTCTTTGAACCCTTTGCCGGTAAGCCCCTACGGGCTTTCCCCGGTACGCCTCTACGGGCCTTCCCCGGTACGCCCCGGCCAAGCCCTTTGCTGGCACACCCCGTGGGTCTTACCCGGCACGCCTCGGCCAGGCCCTTCGCCGGCACGCCCTCTCATGCCTCCCTTGCCCGGCACACTTGCCCTTCCTTCTTGCCCGGTGCATCCCCCCCAGCCAGTCCTAGAGTAGTCTTCCACTCGCCGTTCCCTCCGTGTTTTCTGAGGTTTATAAAGGTATTGTCGCTCTCGGGTGCCCCACCTCCAGTTGTCAGGTTCCGCCACTCCATGTGGGCGCGTTCCCTGTATTTCCTTTACGCTCGGGTCAAGGGGAGATGCTGCCGAATTTTTATTAGAAATGATAACATATTAAAAGATAAAAGGAAGCAACAAACAAATGGAACAACCACACCTTAAAAGGACTAAAAGAAAGCAACAAACAAACGAAAAGAACAACGGTAAAATGCGTTCACCAAGACAAGGGAACCGTAATCGACATAAAGAGAGCCAAATCGAACGACAACTAAACAACTTGAACATTCGTCCTCATGGGAGAAAGAATGGAAATTGATCAAGAGAAGAAAAGGAGAAACCCATGCAAACTTAATAAAATCAGAAAAGAAGAAAAGAAAAGCCTTAAAAGAAACGGAGGAGGAGTGGGCTCCCCTTGCCCTTCGCCGGTACGCCTCTTCAGCCACCTTCGCCGGTACACGCTCTAGCCACCCTAGGCCGGCACACCTCGCTGCGCCCTTCACCGGTGCACCCTATCCGCGCCCTCGTCGGCACACCCGCCTGGCCCTTCGCCGGCACACTCGGCACACCCTGCGGTCGCCCTTTGCCGGCACACCCGCTCACGCCCGCTCGCGCCCTTCTCCGGCATGCCCACTCGCGCCCTTCGCCGGCACACCCTCCATGGCCCCTCACCGACACACCTTGCCTGGCCCTTCAGCGGTACACCCTATTAGCCCTTCAGCGGCACACTCCCTCAGCCCTTCAGCGGTACACCCTTTTGGCCCTTCAGCGGCACACTCCTCAGCCCTTTAGCGGTACACCCTTTTAGCCCTTTAGCGGCACACTTCTAATCCTTCAGCGGTACACCCTTTAGCCCTTCAGCGGCACACTCCTAGCCCTTCAGTGGTACACCCTATTAGCCCTTCATCGGCACACTCCCTCAGCCCTTCAGCGGTACACCCTTTTGGCCCTTCAGCGGCACACTCCTCAGCCCTTCAGCAGTACACCCTTTTGGCCCTTCAGCGGCACACTCCCTCAGCCCTTCCCTTCAGCGGTACACCCTTTTAACCCTTCAGTGGCACACTCCCTCAGCCCTTCAGCGGTACACCCCTTTTAGCCCTTTAGCGGCCCACTCACTCTCCAAAAATGTTTATAATGATAATAATGATGATAATAAGAAATTAATAAAAATTATGATAAATAAATAAATCTGAATATACATAAGAAATAAACAAAAAAATGTGAAATAGTAATAATAATAGTAGAAAAGAAGAACATAATAATAAAAAAATAAAAAAAATCATCCAGAACAAATGTGTAAAGGGGAATAAACAGCACCAAATCTTATGACTAAAAATCCCAAATAAAGAAGATGGTGAAATCTATATCGCAGCCCCGTCTCTCCCGTGACCCGGTGCCGAAGGAACAATGATGCCGCCCTTGCTGGTTGGGCCTGAGTCTTGAGAACTATCCCGAAATGGCCATGACCCGACCTCGCCCCGGGCCGACATTCCGACTAAACCGGACTCGTTTCTCAGCCCGGATCCCTTCCGAGCCGTTACTAAAAATTATCGTACGCTCGGCAGACATTTGAACGGGTTCACCTTGGTTTTCGCCGCGTTTCTATTATGGACCTGTGTCTGAACATGAAAAGACCCGTGAGCAACCAATATGACCGATGGCTCCCTCCCCGACATGGTCATGAGCCGGCATTGCTCCGGGCCGATAGCCCATTAAATCGGATTCATTCTAATGGGATTCGTTCACGTTCTTTCATTGAAACTGCCGTAAACTCGGCATACATTTGTACGGGGTCGTTTCCATCCACGTCGTACTTTCAACATGGGCCCTTGCCCGAACATGAAAAGGTCCGTGAGTGGCCGACAAAACCGGAATAGAAGGAGACGGTCCTCGCCACCCCTAGACCCCTTCCATGGGAATATCAATAAGACCTCCGTGGGCCACGCTTAGACCTCAGGTCCATCCCAATTGTGGTCGCCGTTCGGCTCGTATCTTCGGTCTACAGCCCCCTCCCTTCGAACACGTTTTTGGTTTTGGAGTCTAGTCCTGGGACTCTCCCCCATTGCCCTCCAGCACCGGAAATATTAATGATGCCCGCGCAAGCCTCGTTCGGACCATGGGAGGCGCCCCCGGTATGGTCTTGACTCGATCTCGCACCGGGCCAATAGATTTATCGATTTCCTGCTACACTAACTGAGATTTGACCGAATGTTTTCAGTGTCTCAGAATCATAAACTTTCTGTATCCCGGCATGCATATGTCCCAGGTCCTCCCACAACGATTACAGTATTCTCAAGCCAGACTCTCGTCTGAATATTAAACGGTCTCCCGAATGACCGGCACGTTTCGAACGTCTGCTTCCCTAGACACAGGGCTTTTCAGCCGATTCAAGGGATATTCCCTCGTTGCCCCTTGGCACCGAAAATATTAATGACGCTCATGCAAGTCTTGTTTCGACCGCGGGGGGCCCACCGCAGTATGGTCGCAGCTTGCTCTTGCGCTGGGCCAACAGATTTACTGGTTGCTGACCGCTCTGACCGAGGTATAGCCGAACGTTCTCCGCTCTTCCAAACAATAGATTTGCCGTATCTCGGCATACATACTTTCCGATTTTCCTGCGACAACCGTGATTTTCTCGAGCCGGACATTCGTCCGAACATTAAATGGTCAGTACACGACTGACATGACCGCGAGTGGTTTTCTTCTCGCCCCCGCGCGAGGATTTCAATACCTCGTAATAGACCTTTCATGCAATTAATTTCTTGGCCATGAGGCCCTGAATCTCGGCGATTAATCAAGGGTGTTCCCTCGTATGGGGGATGTAAATGACGCCGTGACCTTTATGGCGCGGCGGGTTTTGGTCCCGACACAAACCACACAATCGTCTGACCGAGTCAGATCGAGCGCACCACGGGCTCTTCGGGGCCCGAATAAATTGTCACTTTGTGACTGGCACGCCCACACACTTAATAGACGAATCAACCATTCCCTAATAGACGAGCGTAATAAACGAACGAAAAGTGCGTCCACAGCCCCCCGGCATGGGGTGCAATTTATCGCCTCTTATGCCCCCATGACGGGGTAGATTCCTTGCTTCTTATGCCCCAGGGCCTGGGCATATTCTGCTTCTAGTGCCCCCAGGGTGGGGTGTATTGCTGCTTCCAATGCCCCCAAGGCGGGGTGTAATTCTTGCTTCTTACACCCCCAAGGCAGGGTGAATTCTTTTTCTTTGCTTATGTGCTCCCATATCGGGGTGTATTCCTTTCTTCATACACCCCCTAAGCTAGGGAATATTGTTCGTTCTGCTTCAGATGCCCCCCCCCCCCCGGGGGGGGGGGTTCATGGACCCCGAGGCTGGGGTATACTCCTTCTTCAAATGCCCCTAAGTCGGGGTGGACCCTTTTCTTCTTATGCTCCCAAGGCAGGATGTAGCTTCTTCAAATGCCCCTAAGTCGGGGTGGACCCTTTTCTTCTTATGCTCCCAAGGCGGGATGTAGCTTCTTCAAATGCCCCTAAGTCGGGGTGGACCCTTTTCTTCTTATGCTCCCAAGGCGGGATGTAGCTTCTTCAAATGCCCCTATGCCGGGACATATTCCTTATGGCTTCTATGCCCCCAGGCGAGGTATGTTTCTTCTTCAAATACCCCTAAGCCGGGGTGTATTCTTCTCTTTCTTATGCTCCCAAGGCGGGATGTAACTTCTTCAAATGCCTCTAAGCTGGGGCGTGTTCTTTATGGCTTCTATGCCCCCAGGCGGGATATGTTTCTTCTTCAAATGTCCCTAAGACAGGGTGTGTTCTTCATGGCTTCTATGCCCCCTGGCGAGGTATGTTTCTTCTTCAAATACCCCTAAGCCGGGGTGTATCCATTGTCTCATATGTCCCCCAAGTCAGGGTGTGCTTTGCTTCTTGTGCACCTCGGGCGGAGTGTATTTCTTTCTTTGTATGCCCCCAGGCCGGGGTGTAACTCTGTTTCTTCATTTGTGTGCCCCCAGACGGGGTATAGTCTTTGCTCCTCATGCCCCCACAGTAGGGTATAGTTCTTCTTCAAATGCCCCTAAACTGGGGTGTAGCTTTGTCTCATATGCCCCTAGAGCGGGGGTGTGTTTCTTCTTCAAATGCCCCTAAACAGGGGTGTATTCTTTTGCTCTTTATGCCCCTAGGTCGGGGTGAAACTCTGTTGCTTCTTATGCCCCCGTGGCGGGGGTGTACTCTTCTTCATATGCCCCTAAGACGGGGTGCAACTCCGTTCCTTCTTATGCCCCTAGATCGGGGTAGATTCTTCTCACGTGCCCCCCGAGTCGGGGTGTATCTTTTTCTTGCATCTTATGCCCCCATGGCGGGGTATATTTCGTCTTCTTATTCCCCGTGGTGGGGTATATGCCTGCTCTCTTCGAGAGTGGTGGCCGTGCTTGGCCTCATTGCTATAAAGCATTCCCCACAGCGGGCAGCAATTCATCAAGGTACAATTATGGTTTGTTGGATCTTCTGACAGCCACTCGAGGGGCCGTCTTATGCCGGATAGAGGCAGCATGAAGGTGGAATGGACCGGGGCACTACACCACGGACTTGGACCCTCCTAGAGTCGGGCGGGATGCCGGGCTTCTTCTTGTCCTTTTGGTCGGCGATGCTTGCCAATTCTTCTTTTTGTCTTTTCTTTTCTTCTCTTCTTCTTTTTTGCATAATAGACCAAGGTGGGAGTGCTGAAGAGCGCTCACCTTGATGGGAATCGACACCGAGCCTGTACTTTTTCTTTTGCATTTATGTCCTTTTAGTTTGTGTTTATATCCTTGGGAAAGTATGTACGCAAATGTAAGGCTTTATAAGCCAAGGACTCATTCCCATAGATTGTGTGGGTTTTTATGTAATTATGCAGTACGACCAGCAAGGGGGCCCTCAGCCCTTTCCCATTGGTCCATATCACCTTGTGGGCCTGGTCAACCTTCCTAGGTGGACATCTAGAAGGGTGGGCTGGTCATATGGACACATGGGGTTAAATGGGTCAAGATTCCATGGTTGGCCACCTACCCCCATTCAACCATCTACCCTTGGTCAAGGGGGCGCCCCTCTCCCCTTATTAGTTTATTAATTTTTGTGTGTTATTCACATGCAATCCAGACCATCTATCTCTCATCCCTAGATGATGTGACACCACCTTGGGGGTGATGACCACAAGACAATATGACCCTTGGACCTAAGATTGCAAGCAAGCAAATTGGCGATGATACTACTCGAGCGGCTCACTTGCTTGGTGCACACTTGTGCCCGTGGGTAACTAAGCAATAATGGAGAGGGTCCGGGGTGGGACAATGATGCTCCGGTGCTTGGCAAGCTTGGGGAGAACCACAATTGGTCCAGGGATGCCCACTCACGGGCGGCCGTCACACCAGGGGTGTGGGTTGAGCTGGCTCGCTCACAACTCGCCCGCGATGGACACTCACGTGAACGGTAATTTGGGCCGGGCTCTCGCTCTCCGTCCGACACAGCATAACAAGAATACTGAGCTAAGCAAGTGATATTAACCAGCAAGGAAAGGGGAACCGAGGCTCACCTAGCCGGCGTGAAGACGCCGACTCCGGCCGAAGACGGGGGCGAGCGGGGAGGCAAGGGTTTGCGCCCGCAAGCCGCGTCAGTGTCGCTTCAAAATCTGCGAAAAGATTATCACATGAACTACACCTCTCGCAGGAGGGGTGATCTTGGGGTGGGGATTAAGCTTATTACATCCAAAACTACCTCCATGCAGGGAGGGGCCTTCAGCCGGCCAAGCGGGGTGGGGAATTACGCAAAGGAAATCCGACTTGCCGAATTCCGCCGGTTCTGCCAATCTATAGGTTGCTGGATAGTGGGGCGGTGATGATGCTTCCAAAAATTTCACAGAGCTCAGATCTTGATGAGACTTGTGCCAAAAGCTTCCCAACTGACTGAGGGTGATGTCTGATTTTTTAGGAAGGCTCTGAAGCTCGGGGCTGATCGGGCCGGCGACTGGAACCTTGCTGCAACTTTCTGTCTCTGGCGGGTGCAGGGTTGGTGCAGTCGGTTGCAGAAGGTACTACAGATGCTCCTGAACTCCGATTGGTACGAAACTGGCGGAGACGCGATCGTGGACGGAGTAGATTCGAGTAGAAGTTGACGGGGCCACAATCTGAGGTCGGAGGAGAGCGAGGTAGCTGGATAAGTAGGGACAGGTCAAACCTGGACCCACAGGTGGCAGACTGCGCACTCCGGCGAGAAAATTCAGAACAAATAGCTCGGGCAGGCGATTGGCGTCGTTCTTTCTGCTACTGATGGAGGACTGGCCGAATTCCTCCAAGGTTGACCGTTGAACAGCTTCCAAGATCGCTCTGGCCTTCAGTTTGGGACAGATTGCGTAGTCGTTGAAGATGACGTTCCTCGGGACAGCTCCGAACTCAGATGCCGACGAAACCACTTCCGTTGGAAAGCTAACTTGTAGACGATTCCAGCAATGTAGGCCTTGCCACCTGAATCTTTGAGAGATGGTTGTAGTTGCTTCTGCAAGTCACTGCTTTTCTGAAACCTGCAACAGGGACAGAATAGGTGGAGGAGAGGGTATGGGTATGGGGATGAAAATGGGCTTATTGGGTGGATGGGGAAGGGGGGGTGCGACCTTGGGTGGTTAGGGAGGTGGGGAGATGAAAGGGCACAGCCCAAGGGAGAGGGAAATTCGAAATTTGGCCTAGGGAAGGGCTCTTTCAGTCTTGGGGAGAGGGAGGGTTGCTTGGGAGAGTGGAAAGGTGCCTAGGAGAAGGGGTTTCCACCTAGGGGTTGGAGGGGGAATTGAATGAGTGCATGGGGAAGGGGAAGGGGCCTTAATGAGGGGTGAATGGGGAGGAGAGAGAATGAATTTCGAAATTAGGGTGGGGAGGAGAGAGAGAGAGGAGGCACAACCCACTTAGAGAGAGTGATAGTAAGAGAGAGAGAGAGGGAGATATTGAGAGGGAACTAGAAGGTGTGAAAATTTTCTGGATTCAATATTCAAGCATCATTGTTACAAATGAGAGAGGGGTGGGGCTATTTATAGACCCCACAGTTTTCCTAAGACCAAACTGACCCTGACAAACTAACTAATGACCAAACAGTCCAAGGGAGGGGCGCCCCTGGGCCTAGCCCAATGAATTGGGCCCATTAACCTATCAAACCAACATAATGACTTCAAGACTTAGGAAAATGACTTTCTAACCTAGGTACATGACTCAATAAAGGGAAAATTACATGTTTAAGACTCAAATAAAAATAAGAAAATTACATGACTCGACTCACAAACACATGAGGAACATAATGGCGTACACCGACGATCAATCCGAGCTTCGGAAAATGTGGAGGGGCAAGGGATGTCCCCATCATACCCCCGGGGTGGGGAAAACTCGACCCTGTCGAGTATGGGTCCACCGGGGAAGTAGCATCCCAAACGTAGTTCCGGGCGAACCTTGTTCTCCAAACTCGATCCATGTCCATAGCCGAGGAACGGTGCTTCCACTCGACAAAGTGACTCGGACACACCCTTAGGCTGGCGAAGAGATCTTGCTTTGCTTAGTATTACCGCCATGTGCTGACGTCGGGCTCTCGGGCTAGTTTGTGGTGGCACTCCGAGGGTGTCTCTCACAAGGATAGGTGTAGGCTCAAGACACTCACTAGGATCCACCGCGGTACCCTTAAAGGGTGCCGGATCCGCCACGTGGGAAGTGGGATGAATCCCAAAACCCATTGGTAAGTTCAACCCGCAAGCCGGGTGCCAAGGCTACTCAGAACTTGGCAAGGTCCAAGTCCTCGTGCCCTCAAATTGGAGGTGACCCTAGAGTAGAGCCACTCCAAAATCATCATCATCAAGTTGCCAACGTGGAATTTCAAGTGGCGCTCACGAGTTTTTGCCCGCTTTTTATAATTCTCACCGCCTTTTGCTTGATGCATGTTTTGATGCATATGCCATGTACTAAGATGCGGTGTGAGTGAGTAGTGCATGGTATGCAAAGGTGGTCCAGGACAACCATATGTAGACCTATCATGCATTGATATTATGAAGACTTTGAAGGATTTGGGAGGACCGGGGCATCCATAGATGTCCCTCTTGTGAGTGAGTGTGATGAATGTTGGAGGACCCGGACATCCATGAATGCTCCTAACATGCTTGAGATTTATGATGAATGATGGTGGACCATTACAACCATATATTGACCTCTCATGTTTTCTACTTGACATGTGGGTGATGTGAATGAATGTACCCGACTTAGGAATCATGTCAAATGGTGTGGTAAGCCTAGACTCATGCATGTTTATCCCAAAGGTGACTTCCATGTGCATAGATGTGTGATGACTTTTGAACTTCCATGTGAATGGGTCGAAGGGATCTAGGAAGGTGGTTATGGGGTGGGGCATTTCCTCAATCCCGAGGTGTTTGTTGCCTAAGGTCAATGCTCTCATGGTGTAACCCGATTCTAGGAAGGGAGGAGTTTGGGTCAACATGGGCGGTATGGGTAGGGTGAGGTGGGTGGTGAATAGGGGGAGTGGGTTACATGGAGATTTAGGCTCCCATAGAAAAGGGTCAAAGGGATCATGGTAAGGGTCACCTAGGTAGGGGTACTCCATGTTCTCAAGGTCCTCAAATGGTGAGTCATCCTCCTCCAAGATAATTGGGCCAAGGTTGCTAATGGGTTGGCCAATCAAAGCACTTGGGATCTTAATGGTTGGGGAGTAGACTAGGATAGGTTCTTCCTCTATGGGAAGAAGGAGGATGATCTCACTAGTAACTTGGCCATTAGTGTAGATGGAAGTGATGGAGCCAATGGTGGGATATGCTAGGCTAATGGTGTTAGCTTCGGACGGCCTCATGGCTAGCATATTGGTCAAGTGAATTTGCCCATGTAGGTAGTTCACTAAGTCTCCCAAATCTTCCACACAATAGGAAGTTTGATAAGTGACATGTGGCTGAATGGGAATGATTTGGGATTGATATCCCATGGGTAGGTGGCATGGTTGTGAACTAGGAATGGTGAGACCTTTCTTGAGCCATTGGAGTATGGACTTATCTATGGTGAGGTTGGGTGTCTCTAGAGGAGCTAGGCTAGAGGTGTGTGAGTTGTTTGGCCTTTGGATTTCCTCTATGTTGGAAGGTGGATTCGGATGGGCATCCTTCTCCACTTGGGTGGGTGTGTGGGTTGCAACTTCTATTGATAATGGAGTAGGGGGATCTATGGTGGGTGGTTTGGTGATAGCTAGCGTATGACACACCCGGGGTGGTGAACAAGCATGGGCTTGGGTTGGGATAGGAAGGTGAAGTAGAGGAGGCCTAGGTTGGGGAAAGATTGGTGTAGGAAGCGGGAGGTGGGTTTGGTGAGGGGTTTTGGGTTTGGGGGTGGTGGCCATTATGGGCCTCGGTGGAGGGGTGGACACGGGGTCCAATTGGGTTTGTGGACATATGGTTGTGGTGGGAGTTTGTAGGTAGGGTGCTGGTGTGGTGGTTGGGGTAGGATAGGTGGGAAGTGATGTGGAATGGGGGATTAGGGTCATGGGTTGGCTAGGTGGGGATGAAGGAGTTGAAGTGCTCCTTAGGTCTTGGTGATTTGAGTATGAGGGGGAAACATATCTAGCCCTAAGTTGCTCCTTCATGTCCCTTCATGTGGTGATGGGTGCTTCCCTTCTAAGTATTCTTAGCCCGACAATTTGCATCCAATAAGTTTGAGCTTGTTTGGTTAGTTGCATTTTGGCTACCCAAGCCATTTTATCCTCGGACATGGGATACCAAGTGAAGTATTGATCTAATGTTGCTTCCCAATCTAAATATTCTCTAAGAGAGGTTCCATCAAAGGCGGGAAGTGGGTGGGGGACCAATCTATCAGCTACCCTTGGGGTGGGCTCATTGTCACCTAATCGGGTAAGTTGGCCTTTTATGCTATCTAGGCGATCAAAGGTATTGTTCATAGCTCCCATGAGGTATTCAACATGACTGTGGAGGTCATGTGTGTTGGTGATGGGTCTCTCTTGGGGTTTTGGACTCATGGAGAGGGACGATGGGCAAGGTTGGTATGAGGTGGCCATACTAGGGGACAAGAGTGATGCACTTGAAGACTCTAAATGCATAGACATGCCCTAGGACCAACTTGATAGAGACAGTTGTGAACTTGGCTCTGATACCACTTGATGTGACACCACCTTGGGGGTGATGACCACAAGACAATATGACCCTTGGACCTAAGATTGCAAGCAAGCAAATTGACGATGATACTACTCGAGCGGCTCACTCGCTTGGTGCACACTTGTGCCCGTGGGTAACTAAGCGATAATGGAGAGGGTCCGGGGTGGGACAATGATGCTCCGGTGCTTGGCAAGCTTGGGGAGAACCTCAATTGGTCCAGGGATGCCCACTCACGGGCGGCCGTCACACCAAGGGTGTGGGTTGAACTGGCTCGCTCACAACTCGCCCGCGATGGACACTCACGAGAACGGTAATTTGGGCCGGGCTCTCGCTCTCTGTCCGACGCAGCAAAGCAAGAATACTAAGCTAAGCAAGTGATATTAACCAGCAAGGAAAGGGGAACCGAGGCTCACCTAGCCGGCGTGAAGATGCTGACTCCAGCCGAAGACGGGGGCGAGCGGGGAGGCAAGGGTTTGCGCCCGCAAGCCGCGTCGGTGTCGCTTCAAAATTTGTGAAAAGATTATCACATGAACTACACCTCTCGCAGGAGAGGTGATCTTGGGGTGGGGATTAAGCTTATTATATCCAAAACTACCTCCACGCAGGGAGGGGCCTTCAGCCGGCCAAGCGGGGTGGGGAATTACGCAAAGGAAATCCGACTTGCCGAATTCCGCCGGTTCTGCCAATCTGCAGATTGCTGGATAGTGGGGCGGTGATGATGCTTCCAAAAATTCCACAGAGCTCAGATCTTGATGAGACTTGCGCCAAAAGCTTTCCAACTGACTGAGGGTGATGTCTGATTTTTTGGGAAGGCTCTGAAGCTCGGGGCTGATGGGTCTGGCGACTGGAACCTGGCTGCAACTTTCTGTCTCTGGCGGGTGCAGGGTTGGTGCAGTCGGTTGCAGAAGGTACTACGGATGCTCCCGAACTCCAATTGGGACGAAACTGGAGGAGACGCCATCGTGGACGGAGTAGATTTGAGCAGAAGTTGACGGGGCCACAATCCAAGGTCGGAGGAGAGCAAGGTAGCCGGATAAGTAGGGACAGGTCAAATCTGGACCCACAGGTGGCAGACTGCGCACTCCGGCGAGAAAATTCAGAACAAATAGCTCAGGCAGGCGATTGGCATCGTTCTTTCTGCTACTGATGGAGGACTGGCAGAAGAATAATTTTGTAGAAGGAAGTGTGCTCGAAGTCCTCCAAGGTTGACCGCTGAACAGCTTCCAAGATCGCTCTGGCCTTCAGTCTGGGACAGATTGCACAGTCATTGAAGATGACGTTCCTCGGGACAGCTCCGAACTCAGATGCCGACGAAACTACTTCCGTTGGAAAGCTAACTCGCAGAGGATTCCAGAAATGTAGGCCTTGCCACCTGAATCTGTGAGAGACGGTCATAGTTGCTTCTGCAAGTCACTGCTTTTCTGAAACCTGCAACAGGGACAGAATAGGTGGAGGAGAGGGTATGGGGATGGGGATGAAAATGGGCTTATTGGGTGGATGGGGAAGGGGGGGTGCGACCTTGGGTGGTTAGGGAGGTGGGGAGATGAAAGGGCACAGCCCAAGGGAGAGGGAAATTCGAAATTTGGCCGAGGGAAGGGCTCTTTCAGTCTTGGGGAGAGAGAGGGTTGCTTGGGAGAGTGGAAAGGTGCCTAGGAGAAGGGGTTTCCACCTAGGGGTTGGAGGGGGAATTGAATGAGTGCATGGGGAAGGGGCCTTAATGAGGGGTGAATGGGGAGGAGAGAGAATGAATTTCGAAATTGGGGTGGGGAGGAGAGAGAGAAGGGGCACAACCCACTTAGAGAGAGTGATAGTAAGAGAGAGAGAGAGGGAGATATTGAGAGGGAACTAGAAGGTGTGGAAATTTTCTGGATTCAATATTCAAGCATCATTGTTACAAATGAGAGAGGGGTGGGGCTATTTATAGACCCCACATTTTTCCTAAGACCAAACTGACCCTGACAAACTAACTAATGACCAAACAGTCCAAGGGAGGGGCGCCCCTGGGCCTAGCCCAATGAATTGGGCCCATTAACCTATCAAACCAACATAATGACTTCAAGACTTAGGAAAATGACTTTCTAACCTAGGTACATGACTCAATAAATGGAAAATTACATGTTTAAGACTCAAATAAAAATAAGAAAATTACATGACTCGACTCACAAACACATGAGGAACATAATGGCGTACACCGACGATCAATCCGAGCTTCAGAAAATGTGGAGGGGCAAGGGATGTCCCCATCACTAGATCTAAGGGTGGAGGTTAGATTTGGTTGGAAGCATATAAAACCATGTATTTTCATGTGAAAATGAAGGAAAAATCAGAAAATTTTATGTGTAAGCCAAGAAGGCTCTTGCGCCCCAGCCCTCTCCCCCTGGTTTCCTCTCCTCAAACCCCCCATTCAAGAGTGTTTCAATCTTCTATCTCCCCCTCTCAACCTTTGATCTTCATTGGTGCCGCCGCCGCCGCCGTTCGTGCTGCCTTCGAGCCGCCGTGAATCCGTCTTCGGTTTTCTGTCCTGCTGGACAGAGGTGTATTCCCGAAATTCCTGATACCAGCCACGGCCTCTTCCTGATTTGTAATTTTTATGGTGTGTTCCTATCTTCCATTCCATCATCCACAAAAAAATTCAGGTCAAAAATCCTTCGTTTGATATTTTTGCAATTTCGGTCTTCAATCACTCCCAGATCTGTCATGTCTCTGTCTACAGTGACAGCAGCTCTGAGTTTCCCATCTCCGACATTCTTTTTTATTTTTGTTAGGGCTACCCATTTTATTGGGAGTTCTCTCCATCATCCCCTATATCCACCATTTTTATTTATTTTTGATCCGCCCTCTATCCATTTTTTCAAAATTTGTGTTCTATCTCTGCTACAGTGCTTTCAGCCAAGTTCCAAATCCGACTACCTTTCAGTTCAAAAATCATAACAAATCACACCCACCTCCAAACCTTTCATAAAAACTATGTTCGTTTTTCTAGCTTGATTTCCTACAACTTGGCTGAAGACCACCACTTCAGATTCGGACGTTCCCATATCGGTCAAAGGTAGTTCTCAGACAAGTTCTCGTCAAATCTGAGAATCCGGTCACTATACAATAGCAACTCAAAAATTCATTAAGGCTAAGATCCGTGCCGATCCAGACCAGATCTCTAGGCCTAGATTGAAGGATTGGAAGTTAGCTTTCCAAAGACGCCAGTTTCGTGTCAATCCGACATCGAGGCTGATCTCCGCGTCCGTTCTCGCTGGGACGCGCACTGAAACCCAGAAGCTGCAGATCCGTGGCCGATTGTTCCGACCGGTGCCGATCAGAGCCGCCCGGCCTCTGACCGGTGAACCAGCGGGCCGCTAGCCCGGGGAGCGCTTCCCTAAGTGTCCCCACTATAGCGGTGCCACCGGGTCCCACACGGCCCCTCCGGACAGCACGTGGGCCCCACCGTCACTAGTTCGGGCGTTGCCGAATCAACGCGAGAAGCCGCCTGTCAACCCGAATTTGGTCCTCCCGGACACCATTGTGTAGCCCTTTACCTCCCTGTGTGGAGTGGGCAGCGACTTGTATTGCTGTAATATTGTGTAGTATTGTTCCGGGAGTACGAGTTTCGGCCGGGACCGTCTTCCCCACGCCGAGCACGTGGAGGTATCGTATTCGCTCCTTGCTTGGCATTTCACTTATTTTCATATATGCTTTATATGCCGCTGCTAGAGAGCATGTTTTAGGACCTAGCTTGCTATATATTTTCATATCACCGCTGCTGCGAGAGAGAGCGTGACCGTCCCGTGACCCGATCCGAGCACACGAGAGAGCCGACCACCCTAGCTCACTACCGGTTTCTCAACCGTGCACGTCCGACGCTTCCCTCGTTAAGGGACAATCGCGAGCTTGTCGTGTTCGTGGTCTCGTCCCGCATCAATTTGGTATCAGAGCGAGTTGAGTCTAGGGTGTCAAAAAAAGAGTGTCATATAGTCATTAGTCATTGTCTAAGTCATGTTTAGGGTCATCATTATTTTAAAACAAAAAAAGTATCTTTTTGCATTTACATCCCTTTACTCGGTATATAAAAAGGTGTTGTCCGAACGTTAGGCTACGCCTATGGGGAAGGCCGCACACTTGCGCGAGTGACCTTCAGGTCGATTATCTCCGCCACGTACCGAGTCTTGGTTTACGTCTAGGGTCCTTAGTGTGCATGCGTTCCAACTTTGCATTACTTAGGGTCGTGTCCGTGGTCTCATCCCGCATCAACTTAGGGTCGTGTCTAGTGTCTTGTCCAAATGGCCTTGCATATCCATTCCTAGGGATCCATTCCCGTATTTTGGCAACTATGGCCAACCCATATCGACCCGTCCAAGGTGATAGGTCCGTGTCCGAGTACATTCGGGCATATCATAAGTATTGGTTGGAACATGGCTTGGGACAGGAGAGCAACACGGCCACATTTCAGTTCCGAAGAGGTTTGCGCCTTCACTTCCAGTTGGAATGTCTTATCCGCAATGCATTCTCTCTAACGGAATCCTATACGGTTGCTCTAGTGGTCGAACCCTTTGAGTCACACTTTTCTCGGTATGGTGGCTTTCGACAAGCATCCACCTCCCAGCCGCCATCACCATGGCCTTCACCACTTGAGAGAGTTCCAATGTCATCCCCCTCTATTTCCGAATTTGATTCGGAATCCTCTCATTTGGAACCACCAAGGCCCGAGCCACCCGTATTTCTAACGGGTACGCTTTTCATAGCCGAGCCGCTTCTTCGTTGGCTCAAGGATGGATTGGTCCCACCTCCCTTCCCATCTACGGACCCCATCCTATCTCCAGTGCCCGTCAACTCCTACCACACAACTTTTCGGTCTAGTCACCATGTCGATACTTTGGATGACCTTATTATGGGATTAGATTCACAATGGAAGTTGACGCATCTTTTGGCCCGAGGCTTTGACCAACCCGCTAGTCTTAGCTGTTGTGCCCCTGGCCCCTGTGGCTTGTGGTTTTGATGATTGGCTTTAGGGGTTTGTGATGATTGGTTTTAATGTGAGTTAATCACTGTGAGTCACCATGTTTTTATTCAGTCATTTGATATTCCGTCATTCTTATATTCAGTCTGTCATTCAAATGTTCATTCAGTCTTTCATATGTTCAGTCAGTTTATCTGCTTACACTGTGAGTCATTGCATTTGAAGTTCAGACTGTTTATCTGCTGCATAAAGCATTCATATGCATTTATAGAGTCTGCACATTTGCATCAGGCAGCAAGTGTGTACAACGCCCTGTGTAGGCACGACAAGTCCATACACTGGTTGCACATTGCACAGCTGCAGGCACTTCTAAGTCTACACATCGTGTAGCTTGCTGGCATAGTCTGTACACTCATCTGTCTTCATGTGTCACCAAGTCCACACATTGCATCATGTGTTTGTTCATGAAGTCTATACATTGGCATGCTGCATCTCTTGAAGTATGTACATCCTCTTCAGTCATTTCAAAGTCTATACATTGCTGAGCGTCTCACTGACTGTCTCATGCAAGTCTATACATCCTGCACCGTCTCATGCAGCATCTCAAGACAAGTCCATACATGGTTTATCAGCACTTAGAAGTCTGTACATCGGTCCGTCTTGTTCAGCGTCTTAGTGCATTTACATGGCAATATGAAATATACTCAAAATAATGTCAATTTTGGCGTGTCTACAGTAATGTTTTTAGAGGCAAGCATAATGAGTGCTTCAAATGTGGGAAGTATGGCCATACAGTCAAGGACTGTTGGCATATTCAGGGTAGAAATATGAATCTCAAACATGCTAAATTCCCTGTAAGACAATTTGCAAAACTTTCATGTTATAACTGTGGGAAGCCAGGTCATAGGGCTGCAACCTGTTGGCTGGCAGGATATCAAAACCAAACTGGTTTTGGCAAACAGAATTTTTATTCTGTTAACAAGAAATCTCATGCTTATGCACATAGAATTCATGCTAACAAGAATGTGCATAAATCAGATCTGAAAACTACTCCTAGAAATGTGCTGAGAAAACCTGCTAGGAGTAATACTGTTTTGTCAGGACCCAAGACTTCTTGGGCACCTGTTTATGCAAAATAACATTACTATGCAGGTGTGCCTTGGGACTGGAATAAAAAGGGGTAATGATCCAAGGCACTCAAGAAGAAAACCCCATACTGAACTTTTCAGGTAAACTTCCTGCTCCTCTTGCTTTTAGTTTTAATGCATAGCAAGTTAAATCTATTTTTGCATTTTCATTCATCATCGGCCATGTGCATTATTTTCTGATCATGCATTTGCTGAGAGTTCTGTGCAAATATCAGATTAAAAAGGGTTGTTTGTATCTGATGCATACATAGGCTAATTGCAATTGCTTGATAATTGTGTTATGCATAGACTCTGAAAACAAATTGCATTTCGAATTTTCTGAAAAATCTGAACTGCTTATGAGTGTGACTTGAAACTTGTGTGTTGCAATAGCTCACTGAAATTCTGAATTGCATATAAGACTGCATGTTGAATAAATTTGCATGACCTCAATGGTATATAAATGGTAAGGTACCAAAAGGCAGGGAGACCTGTCTGGAGGTTCTTACTATGTGTGAGCTGGTCTCTTAGACCAAGTGCTCCGCCTAGTACCATAGGTCACTTTGCTGGTTAGGACAGTCTGAATGAGCATGAATCAAAATCATATGTTCAGTTTCTCATGGCAAACATTGCATGTCTTCAGGGGGAGTTAATTGCATATTTTTGCATACATATAGTGCATTGCATTTCCTTATATTGAAAATGCCAAAAAGAGAGTTTGAATGCATATTGTGAGGGGGAGTCAATGCATGGCATATAGGTTGTCAAATGCATACATGTGTCAGAACTCATTGCATATCCTTTCTTACTGATTTTGTTGACAAACCTTAATCATATTCTGAAAACTTTGAGCTTCACAATCTCTCTTAACAATTGGTATTCCTCCTATCAATTGGTATGATTTGGGTTCAGAATTCCATCAGTCCTTCATAAAGATTTCAATGGGCTATCTCGATCATAAATCTGAAAATTTTGAACTAGAAATCTTCTATTATACAGCTTTATGAATGTCTGAAATAACTCATGTGGTTTAAGGTTAATGTTCATGGAGTTTGACTTTAAAATCTCTTAAAAATATCTGAAGCATGTTTAATAAACCTTAACCATTTGTTTCATGCTGTGTCTTGTGAAAAATTTATGAAATCTGCACTTTTGAATACATGACTTTAATTGGTTAAGTACATGAAACTATTATTGATTTGAAGTAAATGAATGTCTCTGAAATGTCTAAAGGGTTATATCTGTCAGAGCAATGACATTGGTCACTGAGAAACACAAGTCCAAAGGACTATGTCATGAGGTGCCTTAGTTAACTCTGCATAAAATTTATTGAAAATCAGGCAGAGCAATGGCATGCACACTGAGAAATACAACTCACTCATTAAAAAATGATTTGTAGTGTGTCATGATGTGTAAATGCTAACTCTGTTCACATAAAGCATGACAGTTAGTCACACTAAGGGCTTAGGGATATTGGCCTATAATCAAGGTATATCCTCTAGTTACAATGTGTGCACTGAACTAGAGTGCTCGTAAAATTTGTAGCAAGAAAATTGTTGAACAAATTGAAATATCTGAATATTGATGCAAAAAAAAATCAAATTGCTACAACCCTAGATAAAATCATATGACTTCATAATTGCTTGATTTCAATACTAGTGCATGTAATTCTGAAAGAAGTCAATAGATTTGATTGTGTAAGAGAAAGGGAGATTAATCAAGATAAATATGAAGGCTTGGTTCATTTTTTATTAAACCATGGTTTTAGATATCAATACAGAATTTTACTGATAAACCCTGCATTCATTATGGTTAAACCATGCTGAACAATAAAGCTCATTCATAAGCCATTATAATGGAAGACTTTGAAAATTTATGTTTTGGATTTATGAGATTGCTATCTCTCTGAAAATCTGACTGAATTTCTTGTGATTGGAGCTTCTTTGAAAAATTTGCTACTTGAAACTCTTCTGCTCAATATCATTGACTCATTGACCTGAACCTCTCCTTGTTATCCATCTCATAAGATTCCACTTATTGAGGGGGAGCTTAAATGTCATATGCATCATGCTGCATAGAAACTCTTAAAGGGGCAGAATTGTGTTCTCGCATTCATATCTTTAGGGGGAGCTCTTGCATTTTGGTATCCCTTTCTGCATCTGCATTCATATTGATTATCTCAAAGGGGGGAGATCTTTGCCAAAGGGGGAGAATTTTATTCAATCATTGCATGCTGGTTTGCTTTCACTTCTCAAACTATTTTCTTTTTGATGAAGTCAAAGGGGGAGAATAGTTTGAGTCATCAGAATGACTTTCATAAGAATGTATTACATCATCAGAATGACTCACTGTGTATTGTTGCCATCATCAAAAAGGGGGAGACTGTTGTGCCCCTGGCCCCTGTGGCTTGTGGTTTTGATGATTAGCTTTAGGGGTTTGTGATGATTGGTTTTAATGTGAGTTAATCACTGTGAGTCACCATGTTTTTATTCAGTCATTCTATATTCCGCCATTCTTATATTCAGTCTGTCATTCAAATGTTCATTCAGTATTTCATATGTTCAGTCAGTTTATCTGCTTACACTGTGAGTCATTGCATTTGAAGTTCAGACTGTTTATCTGCTGCAGAAAGCATTCATATGCATTTATAGAGTCTGCACATTTGCATCAGGCAGCAAGTGTGTACAACGCCCTGTGTAGGCACGACAAGTCCATACACTGGTTGCACATTGCACAGCTACAGACACTTCTAAGTCTACACATCGTGTAGCTTGCTGGCATAGTCTGTACACTCATCTGTCTGCATGTGTCACCAAGTTCACACATTGCATCATGTGTTTGTTCATGAAGTCTATACATTGGCATGCTGCATCTCTTGAAGTATGTACATCCTCTTCAGTCATTTCAAAGTCTATACATTGCTGAGCGTCTCACTGACTGTCTCATGCAAGTCTATACATCCTGCACCGTCTCATGCAGCATCTCAAGACAAGTCCATACATGGTTTATCAGCACTTAGAAGTCTGTACATCGGTCCGTCTTGTTCAGCGTCTTAGTGCATTTAAAGTCTGTACAGCGTCCGTCTCAGCCAGCGTCTCATGCTGCATCTTAGGCAAGTATATGCATCGCCTTCTGCAAGCTTTATTGCAAGTCTGTACATCGGTTTGATATCAACAAGTCTGTACATTGGGTTCAACTCTCCAAATCTGTACAGCCACATTCAATAGGTAAAGTCTATACATTCTTTAGCTGGAACTGTGCAAGTCTGTACATCGTTACTTGCCAAAGTTTGTACATTGGCATCTGTTCCTACGTTGCACTTCCAAGTCTGCACATTGGGTTCTTTACCTACGTTCATCTTTGAAGTCTGAACATTGGAAGTTTTACCTACGTTGCACTTCAAAGTCTATACACTCGTTGTCTTCCATTGTTTCAAGTCTGTACAGCCTTTCCATTGGAAAGTCTATACATTGGTCGCTGAATGATCTTCAAGTCTATACAGACCTTGACTCGCTCAAGTCTGTACATCGGCCTGCTACCTTTGACAAAGTCTTCACATCGCGAAGTCTATACACTCAACTCCTTCACACTTCAACAAAGTCTGTATAGCGGCTGTCTTCACATAGGAAGTATGTACAGCCGTTCACCTCGTGAAGTCTAGACATTTGATGTGCATGGTCTTGAAGCATTTAGGAAGTCTGTACTTCGGTCTGCTTTGCATTGCATGAAGTATGTACATTGCACTGTAGCTACATTGTTTCAACTGAAGTCTGCACATCAGCCTGCATGATTTCAAAGTATGTACTGTAGACACGCCAAAATTGACACTTTGTTGATTAAATCTCATGTCACTATGTTGACGCCCCAAAGAGAGCCTCAATATTCCCATAATATAAAGTTTTTCTATTTTTGTGGGTTTTGTTGCATTTTTGTGATTCACGACCTGAAGTAGGGTGCGTTTTAAATAACGACCCTACCTAGGGCATTTTTAAAGAAAGGACGACCAATGATTAGGGCGTCAATTCCTGGTATTATCCTTTTTCAAAATAAAACGAAATAAAGTGCATAGCGTCCTTCCTCAGGGCGTGTTTTTAAGAAACGCCTCTTTTTCAGGCGTCTTTTAATCTTTTTCAAATAAAGGAAGGTTTTATTGCCAAAATTGAATCCAGGAAGAAATGCCCTGGCTTGGGTCATGTTTTATGAAACGCCGTATGGGTAGGTCGTCAAATCAAGAATTGACGCCCTGTTGAAGGGCGTGTTTCACCTCCAGTGTCCTACCTTCTTCCGTCTTTCCCTCACAGAGTCCTGCCTTGTTTGACGTTCTTACTCGATTGGGCTCTTGCTTTTGATAAACATTACCATTGCTATCTCCTGTCCATGTTTATCCTTTGATCTGAACCTTATTTAAGGGAGTCCTGATCGACCCTTTGAAAGGTTACGAATCACACGAAGGTACCGAGGCCGGGATTATCAATTTCAAGCTTTTGCATCCTGCTGCTTCCTCTTCTTCCTATCTCGGTTGCCCTTTACTGTCATCAAGGGACAGCAGGGCTTTAGTGTTGTTTTCATTCTGTTTCTATCGTTTTGCATTTTTTCATCGCACCTCCATCCTGTTTGCATCAGTTGCATTTTTTTTTTATCATATCTCCTCTCCTAATCTCTCTAGGGGTTTTAAAAAAAAAACAAAAATAAAAGGTGCGCATGTTGATTTCTTTTCATCATTATATGTTTTATTTGAATTGATACTACTGCACGTTGGCTGATCCCATCTTTTGCTTTGTTTCATTGTCTTTTTTTTTGCAAGGTAATCAAAAGGATAACCCTTCTCATCGGCCGGCCGATTGAAGAAGGAGGAAGGAACTTCACATCATCCCGCGTTCCAATCTTCACCATGTATTCACGATCTCTCTTTTTTTATTATTATTGAGGTAACCCCTCTGGCGATCACATCTCCATATTTGCACCACGTGCAAGCTTTTTCTTCCCCTTATTTATGCATTAATCATCATTATTCTCCCTGTTTTCACATAATTATTCTCTTGTGATTTTGTGTGGGATTTATGCCCATCCACAAATTGGCGATCACGGTGGGACTTCCACTGTTTTCTTTTTGATTACCATCTCCATTGGCACCCTCGCGTGCCCTTTCCCCTTTGGCACCCACGCGTGCCCTTTCCCCTTGGTACCCTCGGTACCCTTTCCTTTGTGTCCCTCGGGCACCCTCCACTGTGCACACTGCACACTCCGGGATCAGCCAGCTTGCGTTTGCGTATTTCCCTGAATTAACGCCTTCCACGAGGGCACTTTTCGATTTAACGCCCTTCACAGGGGCGCGTTGTATTTTATTAACGCCTCTTTCCACGGCGTCTTCTAGCATATCTGCTGCTTTGTTTTTTGCTCATTATACTGTCTGAGAATTAACGCCCCCCTCCAGGGCGTGTTATTTGTTTTTAGCGCCTTTAATCAGGGCGTGTCTATTTGATTTGACGCCCTCCATTGGAGGCATCCTTTCCTTATAGCGCCTTACACTAAGGCGTGTTTTTCACTGCCTGTGAGCCCCTCACAAAGATTCACGACAGCCACGCTGCCGTCTCCTGATTTGGTAGCGACCTTTCCCAGGTCGTGTCTTTCCTGCTTTTTCACAGACGCTGCTCTCCGTGCCCATTTCTGATTCATTGGTTGGCATATTGATTATTTGGATATATTACTGTGGTTTGTTCATATCTGCTTTGCACTTGGTGGCTTTTGGTTGAGAGACCTCCTCTCTCTACATTAGGATTCCACACACCCTTCTTGGAATCGGGACGACCCTCTATTGAGCATTCCGTCTCTTTGGACCGAAAATCCCTTTTCCAAGACCTCCATAAGTCCCCGCACCCGTGGATTCCCTCACGGACGCCGGGCTGGTTGTACCCTCGTAGTACCAGAGTTCTAGAGAACCTATTCGTTGGTGAAGAGTGAGAAAAACCTAGTTGACCCGGAGGTCACACTTGGATCAAACTAGGTTTCATTTGGCAAAAGGAGTGAACTATTCACAAATAATCCACTCTAATCTCAAACATCAAACATTAAAATTCTGCGGTGCTTTCCAACATTGTTTGCATAAACTTAGTTGGGTCGATTTAATTGTGTTGTTTGGATTAAGTGCTTTGTGTGATAATTCCTTCATTAAGCTCTCTCTCCCTTAAGCATGAAACTCCGTTCAGGTACGATCATCAACATGGCAAACTATGGGTACACTTACGATGATGTGGATGAAAATATTTTTAGTCAATCTTATGAGGACCACCACCAAGACTCCATCTATTATGAGGGAAACTATCCCCCTCCTCACCCTCATTATTCACAGGTTCATGTGGTCGATACCACCTCTCAAGGGGTTGAGCCTTCCTCTCAGGCTCTACATTCCAATACTTCGGGGAACTCTTCCCCATCCATCAACGTTACAGATTTAATCCAAGCTCTCTCTCAATTGGATGACTCCCAGCGGCAAGCTATTCAGGCCGCTTTAAAGGGAAAGTCAGTTCCCTCTTCTTCTTCCACCCCCCCTCCGGCCGCGAGTGGCCACCAGATTACCAATGACCAGGCGGTCTTGCATAAACCCCCCTCTCGCCCACCAACGCCTGTCACGGCCATACCGGCCCAGCAGGCGAGTTATTCCGCCGTTAGGCACCAATTCCCCCAACCTCCTCAGACTTTACGGTCGCCTATACCACATTCTTTTGTTCAGGCCCCAGTCGAGTCCGACTCTAATGCTCTGCTACTTCAGAAGATGGCCCACATGGAAGAACAACTTAAGAAAGTCACTGCGGCCAAGAATGCACCAGAAATCTCACTCCCCACTCTGCCAGTTTTCCACCTCCCTCCGTCTGAGATGCCGAACTTTCGGCGGTACAATGGAACTGGCAATCCGTTCATTCATTTGAAGGATTTTATGTACGAGACCTCCTTCTGGCAAGGCAACAAGGCTTCTCTGGCCTATTTATTCAGAAGATCTCTGGAGGGGCCAGCCCTCGAATGGTTTTATTCCTTGGAGTCAGCTGATGCCAGTGACTTCGATGTTGTCCAAAGGAAATTCTTGCAAAAGTATAGAGACCGTGTTGGACCCTCTCTGTCCGTTACAGATTTAGTTGCGGAGAAAATGAAGCCTGAGGAGGACTTCATCATATTTGCTGACAGATGGCGGTCAATGGCCGAGAAGCTGAAAGATACATTGTCGGAACAGGAGCAAGTAAAGATGATTATTTCTAATGCAACTCCTCAATTCCACCATATTTTGACCATGAACCGGCTGACTACTATGGAAGAGCTCTATGAGAGGGCTCGTTACATCCAGACACAGATGAAGGATTCGCCCATTATGGGCATGTTTGAGCCGAAGCCTCGGCTGTTTAAGAAAACCACCAATGTTAACAGCGGGCCCACAACTGAGGGCACCGTCACAAATGAGCAAGTCGGCGCAGTTGGCAACCCCCACCATCAAGCTAACCCACGTCCACCACCGCCTCCACGACAGAACTCTCATTTTAACCCTACTCCACAACCCCAATTCGCACCTCAACACTCTTTCGCTCCACCGCAAAACCAAGCCCCCCGCGTAGACCCTCCAGCTCCACCACAATACCATCAAATGCCCCCACCTGCCAACTACGGCCAATAGCAACAACGGAGACCACCACTTGGCCCCAAAAGGGACCACTATCCTCCACTTCCCGAAAGTCTCCCCGATATTTTTAATGCCCTGATGGCCGCCAACTTGCTCGCCTTGCCAAGGGAAAGAACCGTGTGGCCCGCTAATGTTGACACATCCCGTTATTGTGCTTTTCATCGCGGCCCTGGTCACAACCTTGATCGTTGCTTCCACTTCAGAGATTACATCTACGATCTAAATGACCAGGGTGACATCAATTGGGACGAGATGAGACAATTCATAGCCGCTATGAAAGAAAGAAGGGCTTCTCGGTAGCAGCAAAATCAACAACCTCAGCAACCCGCTCCACAACAAGTTCAACCACAGCAAGCTCCAGCACTCCAGCAGGATATGGGAATTATCCGTAATCCATTGTTGGAGCACGCCCCTAATCAGCATGTGAACCCTGTCACGTCCCTCTACGAAGTGCAGAGAGGACAGGGATGGCACGAAGAAAACGCCTCTGTCGGGGCATTTCATCATGATCCGAATCAAAATCAACCTCCGCGCCTGTTGCGCACCTTCCTTCTTCTTCTACTCTCCAATCGGGACGTCCTCTTCTACGCCCCGTCAACCCATCTACCTCCACCAGTTCTACGGCCTTGCCGGCCCGCACGCTTCTTACCCATTTGCCACCTCCACAACCTACCGCACGACAAACCCCACCTTCCACCACCAACTCTATACCTCCGCTGTCTAGGCCACTCCTACTTCGCTCATTGCTAGCACCCGCTACACCCTCTACCACTCCTACACCGGCAAGGGTTCCTCCGCCATCAGTTCCCCCACCTCTCATACCCAGATCTCTTCTTGTTAGACCACCCGCCAATGCTCCTCGCATTCGGGTATCCCTTTCTACTTCCACGCCCCCTGAGGGGGCATCTTCGTCAAATCACTCTCCTACGCCTCCCACGGGGGCATCTTTGCTAAACATTACTCCCACGCCTCCTACGGGGGCACCCCTATTGTTGAACACTGCCACCGGCATTCCCTCTTCTTCTTCTCCTTCTTCTTCTAATTCTTCTTCTACCATACTGGCCCCGACAGAGGCACGTCAAGGCGTGGCGCCGCTCCGTAGTGGATGGATGTTCAACCGTATTTTTCCACAAAGAGAGCTAGAGCCCGTGCAGGGGCCGCAAGAGCAAGAACAAGAACAAGGGTCTGTACCGGGCACTGAATATGATTTGTTAAAGCATTTGGACCAGACTCCGGCAAGAATTTCGATCCTAGAATTGATCAAACGGTCCACCACTCATCAGCTGGCTCTAAAGGAATATTTGCAGAAGGTAATGGTTAATGAAGACATTCCAGTTGAGCAGATAGTCACAGTGTTAACACCTGCTAGCAGTCAGCCGGCAATTACTTTTCATGAGCAGGAACTGGCACCAATCTCAGCAAGAAAATATGCCTTATGCATCACAGTCGACATCAATAAGGTGGCTGTTAAGCAATGTCTGGTGGATACTGGGGCATCCATCAATGTTTTGCCACCGAGCACCTTGAAGTTATGTGGCATACCAGAAAGCCAGATTCGGCCGTCCACCATAACGGTCACTGCATATGACAACACAAAGAAGCCTCCTCTAGGCATGATCACATTGAAAGTTAGCTTGGGTCCTGCCACCATCACAGCAGATTTTCACATCTTGGACATGGATCCAACATTTAATGGCATTCTTGGCCGCCCGTACATCCAGCAACTTGATGCGGTGCCCTCTACAAATCACCAGTGTCTCAAATTCCCACACAAGGGTCACATTATCAAGGTGACCAGTATGCCGATTTTGCCAGAGGAAGATATTCATGCAGCATCATCAGTTCCTTCTATTTGGCCAGCTAACAAGCCACTTTTATCTATGCTGGACGTCCCTCGTCCGCAGCCGATGCCGTCTGAGACCGTTACCACGGTTGCTATGACACCCCTGCCTTCTAAGGGGAAGAAGAAAAAGAACATGATTAACACCCCTGGCTGGAACATTCTGTTAGAAATGGGGTATCAAGATGGCAAAGGCCTGGGTGCCAACTGTCAGGGCAGGATTAGGCCCATTAAGCCGTAAAAATTGCTTGTACGAGGCGGTTTAGGCTATAAAGGGCCGAGCAAAAATGAAGAAGAGCCATGGGCATTTATGACTTCTACTTTGAAGACTGATCGCCAGCCACTCTCCTGGACACTGAAGACATATTTTGTTACTGGTGGCGTTCAGAATAATGAGCAAACTACCATAATTACTTCATTGCTTGACTATCAAGATGTTCACGCCAGACAGTTTGCTCGTCACATTGCCCCACTGGCTACCTACAGAGCCCTAGAGTCTTTAAGGCCGGACAAAAGAAGGAAAATGGGTGATCCAGAATGTGACTGGTACAGGTGGTTCGACATGAATGACATTACTATTTCTTTGAGCCGCCTCTTCATGCCGACAGATCCGGAATGGCCGCCGCTCATACAGGAATTGATTGAAATGCCAGCAGTGATCACAGACAAGAGGCAGCTGCTGAGTGACTACACAGATACTGGGGAGCCAGATGTCCCCTTTGAAGAAGGTTTCACTGTGGATACACTGTGGGCCGGCCTCTTTTCCCTCACTTCCATGCATCCCTCTGTTCTGGCTTCCTTATATTCTTGCTGGTTTGGTCGCGTACCACGGCCACCTCCGATCACGATCAATTTATCTCCAAATTCAATCCAAGTCTCTCTTCCGACACCTCCTTCGCTCCTCGAGCAATTTTCTGAAATCTCCATCATGCCCCCGCGCGGGCCGTCACTGATTCAATCTTTCTCCAATCTTGCAATTTCCACTCCTCTCGCTATTCCCCCCACACATTACTTTCTTCTTGAAAAAGAAAATAAAAATGAAGGAAAAGATAAAAACGAAAAAAAAATGCCGATTTTCCAACTTTCCAATCCTCCATCTCTGTTGAGGAAACCTCCTATTTCTCTCCCGAGTGCGTCCCGACCCAAGGGCCGCTCTTTCAAGATTCCTTGATAGATCTCTTTTCCCCCTCCGGCGAGGGGTCTTCCTCTGTACCACCCCCTATACCCGCTTTTTCACCACCTTCTTTGCTTTCTAATCAAGCTAGTTGCTCCTCCTCTTCTTCTAATAAAGTTCATGGGGTAGATTCACATAAGAAATCCAAGGGTAAGGAGATTCCTCGCAGATTTTTGTTGGAATTGGCTATCAGATGCCAAGCTTGTTTAGCAATCCCTGAGTTTGTGGAAAATCCAATCATCCTGCCAGAGCTCGAATATGAGGATGTTGCTGTTGTTTCTTATGAGGGTTTGGGTGTCTATGAAATCATGAATGATGAAGACCCTATTGAAGAGGGGGAAGAAAGTTATGAAGATATGCCTGGATTAGACCCTGCGCTCGTTGAACACCGCCTTACACTTAAGCCAGGGTCTGTCCCGGTCAAACAACGGTTGAGGCGTTTCCACCCTAATATGGCTTTAAAGATGAAAGAAGAGGTCGACAAGCTCCATAAGGCTAGATTTGTTAGAGTTATCCTCTACCCTAATTGGGTGGCTAACATCGTCCCGGTTATGAAGAAAGATGGAAAAGTTCGGATTTGCATAGACTTCCGGGACCTCAACCGAGCGTGTCCTAAAGATGACTTCCCCCTCCCTCATATTGATGTTCTAATTGATAACACGGCAGGATTTGAGACTCTTTCTTTTATGGATGGCTTTTCATGTTACAATCAAATTCGTCTGGCTGAGGAAGATCAAGAGAAGACATCATTCACTACACCGTGGGGCACATATTGTTATGTGGTCATGCCCTTTGGACTTAAAAATGCTGGAGCCACCTACCAAAGGGCTATGATGGCGATTTTTCATGACATGATTCATATTTATATTGAGATGTATGTGGATGACCTGGTTGTAAAATCAAGAACAAGGATTGAGCATCCTGGGGTTCTAGCTAAGGTTTTACAAAGATCACGAGAATATCAATTGAAGATGAACCCCAAGAAGTGCGTATTTGGCGTTTCTTCAGGGAAATTGCTTGGTTTCATTGTTAGCAAGAGGGAAATTGAAGTTGATCCCAACAAGGCAAAGGCCATCAGAGATATGCCTCCTCCCAAGAATTTGAAGGAAGTTCGAGGATTAATCGGGAGGTTGCAATTCATCTGCCGCTTCGTCTCCCAGCATTCACAAAGATGTAGGCTGTTTTACGAGCTTACTAAACTGGGAGTCAAGTTTAATTGGGATGACAAGTGTCAGGCAGCCTTTGACGGATTGAAGGATTATTTGGCCAATCCTCCTGTCCTGAGGCCGCCAATTCCAGGCAAACCACTTATTCTCTATGTTTCTGTCCTGGATGACTCTGTAGGTGCTGTCTTGGCTCAAGTGGACGAAGAAGGTAAGGAGAGGGCAGCATACTATTTGTCTAAACTTCTTAACCCCTGTGAACAGAGGTACTCAGCCATGGAGAAGACTTGTGCAGCTTTGGTTTGGGTAGTTCAGAAGTTAAAACATTATTTCCTAGCTCACGAGGTTCACCTCATTGCTCGTATGAATCCGATTAAATTCCTCCTTGAAAAATCTGTCCTCACTGATCGATTAGCACGCTGGCAAAGCTTCCTCTCTCAGTTTGATATCACTTACATTCAACAGAAAGCTATCAAAGGCTACGCCATTGCCGAACATCTTGCTCATCACCCTCTCCCCCGTTTTGATCCTGTCAGTTCAGAGCTTCCAGATGAAGAACTGATGTCCATTAATCAACCCCACGATCCTATGTGGACATTACATTTTGATGGAGCTCTAAATTCTCAAGGAAGAGGGATCGACATGGTTCTTCTAACACCAGAAGGGGTCACCATTCCATTTGCTGCTCGGCTCACATTCCCCGTCACCAATAACATAGCCGAGTATGAAGCCCTTTTGGCCGGTCTTCAAACCGCTCATCGATATGGTGTCACTCATTTGCGGATTGTCGGTGATAGTCAGCTTATTCTGCGCCAGGTGCTTGTCAAGTGCCGCACCATCAATCCTAAGCTCAAGCCCTACCAGGAACTCGCTTCAGCTTATGCCAAACTCTTCACTAAATTAATCTTTGTTCATGTCCCGCGTAGCCAGAACATCTTGGCTGACGCTCTTGCTTCTTTAGCTTCGGCTTTAGTTTTCCCTCCTGAGTGTGATTTTCATGTCCCTCTGATTCATCAACGTGACACTCCAGCTATTAAGGATCGTGCTTTCCTTGATATTAGGGATCAGGTGCTCGAGAAGGTCAAGCTGAAGGAAGCTCTTAAAGGAAAGGAGGTCATGCTTTTAAACTGGGAAGAAGAATTGGCTGACGAAGAAAAACCTTGGTATTATGAGATTGCCATATATTGTAATGATCAGTCCTATCCTGAAGAAGCCACTGCAGAAGAGAAGAAAGCAATTAGAAGGGTGGCTCAACGTTATGTTTTGATTGGAGGTGTGCTCTACAGAAGAGGGCTCACCAGTGTTTTATTAAGATGCCTCGATGATGGTGAATCGTGGAAGATTGTGGAAGAGGCGCATTCTGGAGTGTGTGGTGGTCATGTGAATAGCCAGATGCTAGCTAAGAAGATCCTTAGGCTAGGCTTCTATTGGCCAACTCTAGAAGAGGATTATTCCATCTATGTTCGAAGGTGTGTCAAGTGCCAACTGCATGCCGACAAGATTCATTCTCCTGCTTCTTCACTCCATCCTACGTCCTCCCCATGGCCTTTTTCCATGTGGACTTTTGATATCATTGGACCTCTTGGTGATTCGAACCTCCTGACCAAGCAAAAATCATTCATCCTCACGGCAACGGAGTACTTCACCAAGTGGGCGGAAGCAGAAGCTTACGTGGAGATCAAAGCATCAACCGTCTGCAAGTTCATAATGAAGAACATCATCACGAGGTTCGGCATCCCGAGCACCATCGTCATCGACAATGGACCTCAATTTATCTCTCAAGAAATCAAGGATCTCTGCAACAGGTATAACATTGCATTGCATCATTCTTCTCCCTATTATCCGCAGGGCAATGGCCAAGCAGAGGCAACTAATAAAACTTTGATAAAAATTGTCAAAAAGACATGTGAGGCTAACAAATTTTCGGATTGGCCAGACAAATTAGTTGAAGCTCTTTGGGCCTATCGCACTTCCATTCGCACCCCCACTGGGCAAACCCCTTTCGCCCTTACTTATGGAATGGAGGCGGTAGTCCCTTATGAGATTCTCATTCCCTCTCTGCGAGTACAATTGGATAAGGAATTTTCTATTGATGAACGTCGTGTTTCACTCCTCGCCCAATTGGAACTCCTAGATGAGAAGCGTCTGGTCACCGCTGAGTATGCGCGCGTTTATCAAAACAGGCTTTCACGTTTTTATCAAAAAAAAGTAATTGAGAGAAAATTTAAAATCGGTGAGATGGTAATTAAGAGGATTTTTGTAAAGCCGAGTGGCCCCCGCTCAAAACTCCAACCCAATTGGGAGGGACCGTTTGTTATAAAAGACGTTTTTCCAGGCAATGCTTATAAACTGAGTAATGCTGAAGGAGAAGAGTTAACTCACCCTTGGAATGATTTATATCTTAAGAAATACTACTCTTGATTCAACAAAAAAATCTAAAAAAATATATATATATCTTCAAAATTCAAAAAAAAAATTGATTCAAAATCTCCAAAAAAAAATCAAAATAATAAAATAGAAATTCTTCAAAATAACAAAAAAGAGATTCTCCAAAATTGGTGCCATGGCACACGAAGGATCAAGGTCCGAAAGGTCAAAATTCAGAATTCATTCATCAGTCTTGTTAATTTAAAAGGGGGGTTGATTCCCGCACACACTACACGCTTTATTCTTGAGCTCAAGCAGTGCAAAATCCGATGAAAAGTCAAAAACCTGACTAAAAGTGAAGAGCAATACCCGTTCTTTTTTTCTTCGGCCCATAAGGGAGGAAGGGAGACCTCGAGGTAGACACACCAAGCCTATCCGCCGCCCTAGTAGGTGGAAGTCAGGGCCCAAAAGGGAGCAAATGCCACAAAAGCCCAAGTACAATTAGGTTTTTATTCATCAATGCGAATCAATTCCAAAGTGAAAGTCAAGTTATGAAAAGAAAAGCATGTCAAGAGGGCAAAGTCCCCGCAAGGAAAACCTTGGGCGTATGCATGCAATATAAATGGGCAAAAGGCAACAAATTTCCCTACGCCAAAGACCGAACCCCAACAGGCATAGGGTAGGGGAGGTAACTTTGCCTTGAGCATCTCAGAATCCCTTATGGGCTTCCCTTATATTTTCTTCCATCCTTTCTATGCGGTAAAGTCACGAACTGGCAGGATGGTCAAGACGGACTAAAGAAATTGCACTGTGCGAAATCTCGAATACAAGTCAATTATGGTCATGTCAACCCCCTTTTAACTACTCAAGAAAGGTTAATGAATTTTAGATGGTGACTATGTAAGACTCATGGTCTTGATAGTCTTGAAGCCCTTTTGCAGAATAATTCAATTAACGCCTTCGGCTAAGGCGCTTTTTATGGAATTAATGTCCTAGATTAGGTCGTCTTCTTCAGAATAACGTCTTTGAGAAGGTCGTTTCTTTTTCAAAAATCAAATTCTTTTTTCAAATTCACGCCGTTTCCGCGGGCGTCTTTACGCGAATCACGACCTACTCTAAGGCGCGTTTTTCAAGAAAAATAACAAAAAAAATATAAATGAGAGAAAAAGAAAAAATGCATTTCTTCACGATGTATGCTTGCATTCTTTTGCATGGGCAGCTTTTATTTATGGTTTGCATATGCGTGCTTTGCATGATGCATCTCCCCGCTATCAGTCGTCTTATTTACCTTATTTGATTAAAGGCTTGGCCCCTTGACCCGTCATTAAGGTCAAAATGTTGCTACCCCTTGCTTATCGGGCAAGGGGCCAAGTCAAACAGATGAATTAACCTGTTTGTTCAAGTGTGAACAGCAGTTGCAGAAACATGGCACAGTAAAGCAAACATGAAGAACACGAAGAGCAGAAATTACACAAACACAAGGCCACAACCACACAAAGTGCTCAGGTAACAAAGGAATCTCAATATTATATATATATATACATCATGAATGTCTAAGTACAGGTGTGAGGGTGGAGGAGTACAAGTAAGTCTCTCAGGTCTCGCCTCCACCCTCCTCTCTCCTACTCTCAACCTCTTCCTCGCTGTCCCGAGCTGGCGTTGGTGGAGGAGGCATGGGCCTTCCCATGGCCGCCGAAGTAAGTCCGCTATAGAGATAGGCTAGGATCGCCGGTCCGACTCTTTCCTCTTCCCATAAGCTCACCACCGCGCTCAATTGGGCCTCCTCTAGAAAGTCCTCCGTGGTTGGGAATAGGAGTGCTCCTGCTAAACACACCACGAAGGCTTTGGTCACTCTTTCTATCTCCTCTTCCTCTTTGGCTTGATCCGCTCTTTTGTACACCCATGAGGCGAGCTTCAAGAGGTTGATTCCTTTAGTAACCTTGATTTGATTCACTAGGTTTGGGCTAGGTATCAAGCTCGTTAATAGCTCGTGAGAGGAGATTGGCCTTGGCATGATAGCCATCTTGTCTTCTTCTCCTTGTTTCATCCTTTTCAAGCCTAATATCAACTCTAATTCTTCCAATAGGATGGTGGCTTCAAATGTTGAGAAGAGAAAGGTATGACTGGAAGGGTGCCAAAGTTCAATCAATGCTCCTATGGCAGCCCAATCTAAGTGAATTTGGTCATAGTGTTTGGCATGGGTTACGAGGCCAAGAAGATGCCATCTTGCTAGGTAGGCCCTCATATCAGAAGAAAATTTGGAAAGGATGAGGGGCAACCACTTGATTTTTATATATCTCCTAGCTCCTGGAATAATTGGGTATTCCTGTGAAGAAGAAGAAAGAAACGGGAGGAAGTTAAAACAGGCAGACCAGTTAAGATATATGAAGAAGCAGTGGTTCGGTACTGAGGAAGCTATATGTGTAGAGAAGATTGAAGATATGAAAGCAACTTACCTGGTTAGATGCGATTCTGCTGCTAATATGCCCATTAATTTCAGTCAACCTGGGAGTCGAGGTCTTGGATTTCTTCATTGCCCGGTCCATCTTCAGCTCGCAGGAAGGGGCTCGGACGGTTGCTGCAGAAGAAGAACAGGATAGTAGAAGGGAAGGAACAGAAGAATAGAAATCAGAAGATTGTTTTGATTCAATTAAAGAAGAGTCTGCCTTTTATAGGAGGCTGGAGGGCTTAAGGTTGTTCGGAGTTAGCAAGTTGATGGCTATTAGGATTTGGTTTTGCTTTCGATTTGGAAATGGAAGCGTTGGATTGATTAACGCCTTTTGTTAGGGCGTCAATTCTTGAATTGACGACCTTGCTGAGGTCGTGTTTTGTGTAACGCCCTTTAGTGGGTCGTTTTCTCTTTGGCCTCTCGATGGATTTCACGCCTTAGTGAAGGGCGTGTTCCATGTTTTGACGCCCTCATGATAAGGCGCTTTTCACGATTTTGACGCCATGACTTAAGGCGTGTTTTATGAGTTTATGAGTTTGCTTCCCCGTGTGCTTTGATGAACTTAAGTGCTATTATGTCATTGGAATTCTATTTTATTTAGCACTTATGATCATGTCATACTTTGAATTGAAGATTATTGATGTTGAAATTGTGCAGACTGATAAGTTTCAAGTGTAGGAAAGTGCAGGTTTCGAGACGCTTGGGTTGCTCACGGAAGTAACATCACGTTCGTTATCTTGTATTTGTTTGATGTAAGCATTTTACTATATGATATTCTACGCTATTATAGCATATCAAGGACCTTGTGGTTCTGATGAACCTGGAATTTGAGTTCCCCTTCATCAAAAACAGTGATAGTTCTAGGAGAGTCTTGATTACACGGATAGGCCGTTAAGTCGTTCAAGGTCTGGGACGATGGTTCCACTTTCTGAGTTGATGCGCAGACAAACGGGCTTCGGCTTAGTGTTAGCTCAGAAACTTGGATTCTTGATCAAATCTAGATGGCTTAGCAATATTATCCTTGGTTATCTTCTATATTCTTAGTTTGTTTTATTCTTTTCTTTTAGCCCAGCATGCATCATATAGGACTTTGAGCTTCATGATGAAAATCTTCATATTATGACAATAATGAAGGTCACTCGCTCGTTATTGGGTTGGCATGAGACATTCCATTCCAAATCAAGTACTTTGTTCTATCTGAAGCCGCTCAGGCTGATTCCTTGAAAATGTCCCTTTGTTGGATCTCCATCTTAATTCTCTTTATTCTTCTGCAAATCCACCTTGGTTGTAGCACGTCCACGTTGGCTGGTAACCGCTCTCCAATGGTCTTTCCCTATCGTACCCGCGCGCACACCCTTTTGCCTTACATTTTTACTTGCTTAGATTAGTCTCTTTTATCCAGCAAGTCGATGCTTCCTTGGAATCATTCAGAGTTGTTTCATTCAGAATCTTGGAAAGATTTATAATGCTTAGTGTCTGCGGCGTGTCACATCACACCTTGGCATCTACTTATCAGTTCGTTCCACTTCATCTCCATCTCACTTCATCTCCGTCTCACTCCCTTGCAAAGCAGACGCCAACGCGGGGCAGCTGTAGACACGCCAAAATTGACACTTTGTTGATTAAATCTCATGTCACTATGTTGACGCCCCAAAGAGAGCCTCAATATTCCCATAATATAAAGTTTTTCTATTTTTGTGGGTTTTGTTGCATTTTTGTGATTCACGACCTGAAGTAGGGCGCGTTTTAAATAACGACCTTACCTAGGGCGTTTTTAAAGAAAGGATGACCAATGATTAGGGCGTCAATTCCTGGTATTATCCTTTTTCAAAATAAAATGAAATAAAGTGCATAGCGTCCTTCTTCTGGGCGTGTTTTTAAGAAACGCCTCTTTTTCAGGCGTCTTTTAATCTTTTTCAAATAAAGGAAGGTTTTATTGCCAAAATTGAATCCAGGAAGAAACGCCCTGGCTTGGGTCGTGTTTTATGAAACGCCGTATGGGTAGCTCATCAAATCAAGAATTGATGCCCTTTGAAGGGCGTGTTTCACCTCCAGTGTCCTACCTTCTTCCGTCTTTCCCTCACAGAGTCCTGCCTTGTTTGACGTTCTTACTCGATTGGGCTCTTGCTTTTGATAAACATTACCATTGCTATCTCCTGTCCATGTTTATCCTTTGATCTGAACCTTATTTAAGGGAGTCCTGATCGACCCTTTGAAAGGTTACGAATCACACGAAGGTACCGAGGCCGGGATTATCAATTTCAAGCTTTTGCATCCTGCTGCTTCCTCTTCTTCCTATCTCGGTTGCCCTTTACTGTCATCAAGGGACAGCAGGGCTTTAGTGTTGTTTTCATTCTGTTTCTATCGTTTTGCATTTTTTCATCGCACCTCCATCCCGTTTGCATCAGTTGCATATTTTTTTTATCATATCTCCTCTCCTAATCTCTCTAGGGGTTTTAAAAATAAAAATAAAAATAAAAGGTGCGCATGTTGATTTCTTTTCATCATTATATGTTTTATTTGGATTGATACTACTGCACGTTGGCTAATCCCATCTTTTGCTTTGTTTCATTGTCTTTTTTTTTGCAAGGTAATCAAAAGGATAACCCTTCTCATCGGCCGGCCGATTGAAGGAGGAGGAAGGAACTTCACATCATCCTGCGTTCCAATCTTCAACAGGTATTCGCGATCTGTCTTTTTTTATTATTATTGAGGTAACCCCTCTGGCGATCACATCTCCATATTTGCACCACGTGCAAGCTTTTTCTTCCCCTTATTTATGCATTAATCATCATTATTCTCCCTGTTTTCACATAATTATTCTCTTGTGATTTTGTGTGGGATTTATGCCCATCCACATGTACATTGCACAGCATGCATCAACTCCAAGTAGGTACATCGTCTGTTCATGAAGTATATACATTGCTACAGTAACGCAAGTTTATACATAGTCCGTCTCATGCATTGTCTTAGGCCAAGTCTACACAGTGAATTGTCTCATTCAGCGTCTCATATGCACATTTGAGTCAAAGTCTGTACAGCCCAAGTCTGTACACTGAGGACGCTTGTTAGCCTTCAAGGTCTATACATTGTGATGCGGGACGAGACACGGACACGGCAAGCTCGCGATCGTCCCTTGATGAGGGAAGCGTCGGACGTGCACGGTTGAGAAACCGGTAAGAGCTAGGGTGGTCGGCTCGCACTTTCGTGCCCGGATCGGGTCACGGGACGGTCTCGCTCACTCTCTCGCAGCAGCGGTGATATGAAATTATAGCAAGCTAGGTCCTAAAACATGCTCTCTAGCAGTGGCATAAACAAGCATATATGAGATAAGCGAAATGCCAAGTGTAGGAGCGAAGACGATACCTCCACGCGCTCGGCGTGGGGACGACGGACCCGGCCGAAACTCGTACTCCCGGAACAATATTACACAATATTACAGAAATGCAAGCCGCTGCCCACTCCACGCAGGGAGGTAAAGGGCTACACAATGGGGTCCGGGAGGACCGAATTCGGGTTGACGGGCGGCTTCTCGCGTTGATTCGGCAACGCCCGAACTAATGACGGTGGGGCCCACGTGCTGTCCTGAGGGGCCGTGTGGGACCCGGGTCACCGCTGTGGTGGGGGACACTGATGGAAGCGATCCCTGGGCTGGCGGCACGCTGGAACGACGATCGGAGGCCGGGCGGCTCCGGCCGGCGCCCGTCGGGAAAACTTCCCACGGATCTGCAGTTTCTGGTTTTCAGCGCGCTGTCCGGCGAGAACGGACGCTGAGATCAGATCCGATGTCGGATTGACACGAAATTAGCGCCGTTGAAAAGCTGACTCGAAGTACTTCAATGTAGGCCTAGAGATCTGGCCTGGATCTTCGCTGATCTGGACTTATAGAATTTACAACCTCCTGTTGTACAGTAACTGAACACTCAGATCTGCAGAGCTAATCTCTGATAACTGCCGTTGACCGCTAGGAGAACCTTGGATTCAGACTTCGACTTCTTCATGAAAGTTGTAGGATTTTGAGTTGGGAAGATGGAAAAGTTTTTTTGGACACGTTTGGATGTGTCTATGCATTTATATGATTTGTTTACTGGAAGAAGGTCGAATCTGAGATCTGGCTGGAGGTACTGTAGCTCCGGTAGAACATGAATTTTGAAAAATAGGTAAAAGACTCAACAAAAATTAATAAAAATGGTGGGGGTAGGGAAAAGTAGACAGAAACCCCAGTTAAATTGGGAGGGCAAAAGAAATTCAAAAGGGTGGTAGAAGGGGACGAACTCAAAGGTTCTATCACTGTAGACAGAGATAGATCTGATTTGAGTTTGGGGAATGAACGAAGTGGAAACAATATGAAACGGGGGAATTTGGAGCTGAATGTTTTTGTGGGGAAGGGTCTATAAGGTAGGAACCAACCCTCAAAATTTGAAGTCGATCTGAACTCGTGGCTGACTTGAGGAATTTCCGAGCTTCACCTCTGTCCAGCAAGACAGAACACCGAAATTGATCCCGTGGCGGCTCGAAGGCGGCACGAACGGCGGTGGCGGCGGCACCGGTGATGATCAGAGGTTGAGAGGGGATGAAGGGAGGTAGAACCACTCTAGATCTGGGGTTGAAGGTGGAAGAACAGCAGGGGGAGGAGAGAGGGGCGCACCAAGCTCCAAGAGACTCAACAATTTTCTGATTTTTTCATTGATTTTCATATGAAAATACAAGGTTTTATATGCTAGGTTTCTAATCCATTCTAGGCCCTTGGATCAAGGGTTGATGAGTGAATGGCTGAGATACAATGTGAATAACACACTTAATACATTTGTTTAATCTAATTTGACCATCTCCATTCAACCATGGACTAATTCCATTCAAACACCACCTAACTAGCCTAATAAGGCCAAAAGAGGGGGCGCCCCCTTCATGGGCCTCTCTTGGGCCTAGGCTGGTCCAAGGGCAGCCAACCCAACCCATTAACTCAAGTCTAGACTTGGGCCTTCCAAGTCTTGGTGGCCCATGAGAGGGAGTGGCCCAATTGGGCCTTAAATGACTAATAAGGTCCATAAGGGTGGCACTTGGTCCAATATGAACTAGGCTTTCTAATGGACTCTACTAATAGCAATCTAACCTTGGACTTAACATAACAAATGGCCCATTGACTTGATATAAACCTTACAAGGAGCCCAAAAGAAAGAAAATACACAATTACAATCTCATACAAGCCATAACTCACAAATACACTTCACCCGTGTAATGAAATCGCCTTTGATGCCCCATCAATTCTCCCCGGGTGGGAGGAACTCGACCCCGTCGAGTAGGGGTATGGCTGCTCCGGTACTCCGGCGGATCCGTCACCGTGCCACGTAGCGCAGGTATGCTCCACTCCAAGTGATCGTCACCTGCTCATTCCATATATACTCGATATGCGAACTGCTATGGGCTAAAGGTGGTCACTCCGAAGGGGCACTCTCAAAGGAAGGAGACAGCTCGAAGACTCACTAGGAATCACCGCTGAGTCCCTATAGGTGACTGATCCAGATATAGAAGTAAAACCGATCCCATACTCATCAAGTGAGTCCACTCGCCTCTTACTCGTAAGAGACCGACAACGAGCTTGCACAAGACACATGCAGACTCACCATGCACAGACACACGAATGCAAACCACGCAAACAATCGACTCAAAATCACCACACAAACAAACCACACAAAGAAAGCACACTGACTCATGCACGACTCTAGACTAAGGTGGTAGCATCAAACCCACTAGGTGGTGACATCCTGGGCGGCCGAAGGGTCGCCCAGCTCTTCCCCCATGGCATAGTATTCATCGGCCAGTGCCTCGTCGGCCTCGTAATCGACATGCTCAAGCTCGGGAGGCGCGGATCCTCCAACACCTAAGGCTAGGGTGGTGCGAGCGGGACACTCACTAGCAATGTGGCCGTACCCGTGACAGTGGAAACATTGTATTCGCGATCGACTACTCTCCCCGACAAGAGGGGACTTACCCTTATCATCCCGTCGGGTAGGGGGTGTAGGCAACAATGGGGGAGGTGTAGGTGCCTTGGACAAGAGTGGAGGGGGTGCGGGTACGAGAGGACGGGCTATAGGAGCTGGGAGACGGGCAAAAGGTGCCGGTGGTTGGGATGGAAATAGATCCCGGGATGGAGGAGGGCGAGGCCGTGGAGCGAAGTGCTCCTGACGGGTGGGCTGCTGAGGTCGAGCCATGGGAGGCCGCTGATGTGGGCCTATAGAGTGACGGGGCTCGGTACTACGGAGAGGGGTGGGGCCCAACCGATGGCTAGACTCGAACTCTCCCTCAAATTGCTCCATCTCGAGAGCAACCTGATATGCCTCTTCCAACGTCTTGGCATTGCGGCGGAAAAGCTCATACTGGTAGTGTGGCCGCAAACCACGTCGAAAGCGGGACACGGGCACGGTACTCTCCTCCGTGACACCACATCGTAGAAAGTACTCATCAAACTCCGCGATGTATTCGGAGACGGACCGGTCTCCTTGGCTAAGACTTTGCCATCTATCGATGAGTCGCTGGCGGTATGTGGGAGGAAGGTACTTTTGCCGAAGTTTATTCTTCATCTCGGCCCATGTGTCGATCGGGGGTTCTAGCCGCTGAAGTAGCAGGCTCTCCACATTCTTCCAATAGGTTTGTGCCTGCCCCATGAGTTTCATGGTGGCAAATCGGACCCTTCGACGCTCCGACATATCATACCATTCAAAATAACGGTCCATGCCAAACTCCCAATCTAGGTAGACTTTCGGATCCAAAGACCCGTAAAAAGCGGGAGGGTCCGCTCGCACGGTCTTAAGGACCCTATCATCATCCTCATCTCGTTGTGGCTGAAAACCACGACGGCGTTGACCATACCCCTCGTAGGCATTGTCGGACCCATAGTCCTCGAGACCAAGGTCACGGTGTGATAGTTGGGGAACCCGAGGAGGGGCGGGTGGAGGAACCAGTGGTGGCTGGTTTTGGGCCGCGGGAGCGGCCTGGACTTGGGCCATGGGAGCGGGTTGGACTTGGGCCCCCGCGGGAGGAGGTGCGGGTGGACCTTGGGCTGCCCCAGGAGGGTCCCCGTGTGACATCCTATCTAACCGCCCAACGAGGTATTGGACCGACCTATCGGAGTTCTCCATGCGTCCCTCCATGGCCCTAAGGCGACCATCCATATTCTCGGAGAAGGTCCGAAAGTTAGCATCGGATTGGTCCAACCTAGCCATAATGGCCATCATCGCCTCTTGTAGGGAGTGGAAGTCTCCCGAGGTATCCCGTGGGTTGGCCATAGTTGGGGGTGGGGGTGAGTACTGAGTACCCCGACGAGTGGGCATGCAAACACACCGACTAGAAGACACCGACTAAAGCAAAACACACTAATGCAAAATGATGCGCCTAGACTTAACCAAAACTCGGTACGCGGCGGAGATAATTGACCCGAAGGTCACTCGCACAAGTGTGCGGCCTTCCCGATAGGCGTAACCTAACGGTCGGACAACACCTTTTTATATACCGAGTAAAGGGATGTATGCGACCCAAAAACGACTCTTTTTGTTATTTTAAAAATATGATGATCCTAAACACGACTTAGACCGACTAATGACTAGACGTAAATGACACTCTTTTTTTTTTTTTTTTTTTGCTTTTTGACACCCTAGACTCAAACTGCTCTGATACCAAATTGATGCGGGACGAGACACGGACACGGCAAGCTCGCGATCGTCCCTTGATGAGGGAAGCGTCGGACGTGCACGGTTGAGAAACCGGCAAGAGCTAGGGTGGTCGGCTCGCACTTTCGTGCCCGGATCGGGTCACGGGACGGTCTCGCTCACTCTCTCGCAGCAGCAGTGATATGAAATTATAGCAAGCTAGGTCCTAAAATATGCTCTCTAGCAGTGGCATAAACAAGCATATATGAGATAAGCGAAATGCCAAGTGTAGGAGCGAAGACGATACCTCCACGCGCTCGGCGTGGGGACGACGGACCCGGCCGAAACTCGTACTCCCGGAACAATATTACACAATATTACAGAAATGCAAGCCGCTGCCCACTCCACGCAGGGAGGTAAAGGGCTACACAATGGGGTCCGGGAGGACCGAATTCGGGTTGACGGGCGGCTTCTCGCGTTGATTCGGCAACGCCCGAACTAATGACGGTGGGGCCCACGTGCTGTCCTGAGGGGCCGTGTGGGACCCGGGTCACCGCTGTGGTGGGGGACACTGATGGAAGCGATCCCTGGGCTGGCGGCACGCTGGAACGACGATCGGAGGCCGGGCGGCTCCGGCCGGCGCCCGTCGGGAAAACTTCCCACGGATCTGCAGTTTCTGGTTTTCAGCGCGCTGTCCGGCGAGAACGGACGCTGAGATCAGATCCGATGTCGGATTGACACAAAATTAGCGCCGTTGGAAAGCTGACTCGAAGTACTTCAATGTAGGCCTAGAGATCTGGCCTGGATCTTCGCTGATCTGGACTTATAGAATTTACAACCTCCTGTTGTACAGTAACTAAACAATCAGATCTGCAAAGCTGATCTCTGATAACCGCCGTTGACCGCTAGGAGAACCTTGGATTCAGACTTCGACTTATTCATGAAAGTTGTAGGATTTTGAGTTGGGAAGATGGAAAAGTTGGCTTGGACACGTTTGGATGTGTCTATGAATTTATATGATTTATTTACTGGAAGAAGGTCGAATCTGAGATCTGGCTGGAGGTACTGTAGCTCCGGTAGAACATGAATTTTGAAAAATAGGTAAAAGACTCAACAAAAATTAATAAAAATGGTGGTGATAGGGAAAAATGGACAGAAACCTCAGTTAAATTGGGAGGGCAAAAGAAATTCAAAAGGGTGGTAGAAGGGGACGAACTCAAAGGTTCTGTCACTGTAGACAGAGACAGATCTGATTTGAGTTTGGGGAATGAACGAAGTGGAAACAATATGAAACGGGGGAATGTGGAGCTGAATGTTTTTGTGGGGAAGGGTCTATAAGGTAGGAACCAACCCTCAAAATTTGAAGTCGATCTGAACTCGTGGCTGACTTGAGGAATTTCCGAGCTTCACCTCTATCCAGCAAGACAGAACACCAAAATTGATCCCGTGGCGGCTCGAAGGCGGCACGAACGGCGGCGGCGGCGGCACCGGTGATGATCAGAGGTTGAGAGGGGATGAAGGGAGGTAGAACCACTCTAGATCTGGGGTTGAAGGTGGAAGAACAGCAGGGGGAGGAGAGAGGGGCGCACCAAGCTCCAAGAGACTCAACAATTTTCTGATTTTTTTCATTGATGTTCATATGAAAATACAAGGTTTTATATGCTAGGTTTCTAATCCATTCTAGGCCCTTGGATCAAGGGTTGATGAGTGAATGGCTGAGATACAATGTGAATAACACACTTAATACATTTGTTTAATCTAATTTGACCATCTCCATTCAACCATGGACTAATTCCATTCAAACACCACCTAACTAGCCTAATAAGGCCAAAAGAGGGGGCGCCCCCTTCATGGGCCTCTCTTGGGCCTAGGCTGGTCCAAGGGCAGCCAACCCAACCCATTAACTCAAGTCTAGACTTGGGCCTTCCAAGTCTTGGTGGCCCATGAGAGGGAGTGGCCCAATTGGGCCTTAAATGACTAATAAGGTCCATAAGGGTGGCACTTGGTCCAATATGAACTAGGCTTTCTAATGGACTCTACTAATAGCAATCTAACCTTGGACTTAATATAACAAATGGCCCATTGGCTTGATATAAGCCTTACAAGGAGCCCAAAAGAAAGAAAATACACAATTACAATCTCATACAAGCCATAACTCACAAATACACTTCACCCGTGTAATGAAATCGCCTTTGATGCCCCATCACATTGTCTACAGTGCATCCAGCAGGTCTATTCATTGGAGTGTCTTGTTCAGCGTCTCATGGCAAAGTCTGCACATTCTATTGTTCAACGTCTGCATGCATTACATGAAGTTTGTACACTGCATCATCTCAACTTGCGTCTCACTGAGCATCCATTCACAGTAAAGTCTATACAGACTTCATCATCTTAGGGTACGTCTCATGCTTTTGCCAAAGTCTATACAGTCTGTTGCAGTATTACACTATATGCCTCACTCTAAGTCTACACACTCATGAGTGTCTCATCAAGTCCATACACTGGCCTTGAGCTGAAGTCTACATAGTGCCACAGGCTGAGCAAGTCCATACATTGGCTGTTGTCCTTCAGAGTCTGTACATCGCAGTGAGTTGAAGGTTGCCTAAGTCTGTACAGCCGTTGGCTTCTTATGTGAAGTCCATACATTGAGTAAAGTATATACAGCCATTGCTTGCGTCGCCTTACACGACCAAGTCTGTACAGAGTTTGCACTACATCTCATGAAGTCTACACATTGTTAAAGCTTGTGCTTGCATTGTTCATCACCTGCCTTGTTCATTGCGTCGACGCTGCACGTTGGAAGCATTGACGCCTTGGGCTGATGTCCAAAGGTGTCTTGATCAACATCAAGTCTGTACAGCATGAAGTCTGTACATTGGCTTTTGTCTTGAACAGAAGGCCTTAGTCTACACACTCTTATGTTATGATAATACACTCTTCAGCAAGTATATACACTGAGCACGCATGAAGACTACTAAGTCTATACACTCCCTCACTCTGTACACACTTGCTATATTGATTTCTGAAGTCTATACAATGCTTTGCATTCACAGAGTCTGTACAGGTTGTTCAGACTTAAACTGATGACTTATCCGATGCTATCTCTGACAGGGATTCTTACCGAGATTGATGACCTGGCTCGTGATCCCAGGAGGACGAGGTATGCAGATGCTGACACGTGGATGAAGCTGCCTCGGTTCTGGCGAATTCCTTGGGGGGGAAAACGTGGAAGCCACGAGCCCAGGGGCTGCTGCTGCTGCTGCTATATATATGAGCCTTCTTCCACTAAAGAAGGTAGATCGAAAGAAAAGGAAAAAAGGTTATACATCCAGTCTGAGAGCAGCAAAGTATTCTCGATCCAGTGAGTAGAGAAGAAGAAGAAAAAGAAGAGTGGCAGAGTGAGAGAAGCAGTAGAAGTAAAAAGAGAAAGAGAGAGAGCTCGCGAGTGAGAGAAGGAAGCAGAGAAGAAAAAGGAAGAGAAAGAAGAAGCTTCATCTGAAGACTAGCTCCTACTGGACCGTGGATCAGATCCAGGCCAGTCAGCTCCGTTGAGAGCCACATCTGTGTTTTCATCTTTTACAGCTTTCTGATTGCTGTGTTATTTTCGTTTATTATTTTCCTTTGTTTTCTGATTATCTTTGTACTTTCGATCCTCTGGACTGAGGTCGGGTCCCTCCTGGTCTGGAGGAAGAGAGGTCTGCGACCTCTAGTTTTCCAAGTGGCTGGGAGTCACTTGGGTGTCCCTCCGGTTGGGAGGAAGAGGGGAGGCTGTTCCCCTGGTCAAGCTGTGTGGCAGCAACTGTTTGCAGACTGAGTCTGCTTGGTTCTAGCGTTTGCTAGTGAAGCCTCACTCCGATTGGGAGTGAGGGGTGGATGTAGGTCTGGAGGACCGAACCACCTAAAAATCTATTGTGTAGTGGTTTGATTGCTTGAGTTGCTTCCGCTAGATGCTTGGATAGGAGCGATCCAAGTTTTTATTTGGCCATTATACATAGAAGGATACATTCACCCCCCTCTGTATCCGGGCCTAGCACCCTAATAGTTGGTATCAGAGCGGGTGTCTGCATACAAGGTCCAGCGACCTGCAGATCGATCTTGCAGTCTTAGGTGCTAATTTGTTTTAGTGCATCAATATTCTTGTTGCATTGAATCTATCGGCTATCTGTTTCAATGGCTTGTCCACCCGTCTTTAGTGGTTCTGATTTCAACCAGTGGCACAGTGCTTTACGTAGTTATGTTAAATCTGTTGATCCAGACCTGTGGAAAGTGATTTCACATGGTCCTCATGAATTATCAAAGAAAAGGTCCAAATGGACTGACAGTAACGAATCAATGTATGAGGAGAATCAGACATCTATAAATCTGATGAAAGCAGCCACTGACAAAGCCTTTCACTCATGTTTCCTTGATTGCAGATCTGCAAGGGATATGTTGGAGATGATGAAGAGAGCCGGGAAAGGAAATCAAACAAGCTGCATGATGGCCAATAGAAGAAATCAAAGTGGCAGCGATCAAGGCAGCAATCAAACTGAAGAAGAAGATGATGATGAGGTAAATCTCTTCGAGAATTTTTCTCTAGAAGATTGGGAGAATGCATATGCTGAATTATTTGAATCTCATGAACTGTTAAGAAAACAGTATAAAAAATTGAAGAAGGGTACTGGTTTAGATAGTTCAAGCTCTCCTTGTAGAAATTGTGTTGAATTGAAAAATATTCATGATGTCTGTATGTCTAATTTTTAAATATTGAAGAAACAAGTCTCATTATTGAAAATCGAAAATCAAGATCATATAAATGTGATATCTGAACTCAAAGAAAAATTCAACTAAGATAATGATAATCAGACTCTTGTTGACTATCATGACCAGTATGAAAAATTGCTGAAAAACTTTGAAAGTGTGAACTCAGATTTAAACAAGCTGAAATCTGAAAATGATTCTCTGAGAATATCTGCTAATAAAAATGATAAAAAATTTGAGAAACTTGAGCAGGAGAAAAACTTGCTTGCTAAAAAACTTGAAGCCATCAAATCTGTGAATGTGGAATTACAGAAAAACATTGAAAAGAAGAAAAAAGATTTGAAGGAATTCAAGGCTGGAAGAAAACTTGAAACTAATTCAGAAGATCAGCTTCTAATAAATGAATTGGTTCAGAATGACAAACTTAAGCAAGAAAATGAGAAATTGAAAATGCTGAACTCCACTATGTCTGAGAGACTTCTAGCTTTAGAAAGAGGTAAAAGTGTTTGCTTTGAAGATTCTGATAAACTGAGGAATCTGGAAAATGAAATTGAGAAATATAAAACGGCCAACAAAGTTTTGAATGAAGCAATGAATTGCAGTGAGCAAGAAATTGCCAGCTATGAGTTACAAATCACCTCTTTATAAAATAAAATCCAAGACTTAAAGAACTCTCTGTCAAAGTTTGTAAGTGGACAAGAAAATCTAGACAGGTTGTTAGGAGTTAAGGTCAATACTCAAAGGGAAGGGTTAGGCTACAACAATGTCAATAAAAAGGCTTTTGAAAACAAGCTGACGACATCCTTTATCAAAGCATCAGATGTAGCCACCACCTCAGAAAATAAACAACCAAATGTTCAGAAAAATCAGAAACAAACTGAAAAGTTGAAAAAGGTTGATGGATCCAAACTGAAAACTATTTTCATTAAAACCTCTGAACAGGAAAAGCTTTCTACTTCATCCCCAATTCAGTACAAGGCTAAGAAAACAGGAAAAGATGATAAAAATCAGAAAAGGACTGTAAATCAGAAAATAAATGAAAAGGGTTCATCAGTGTTTGCTGATCACAGTCCTCACACACACTCACATGCATCTAAAAAGAAGATTATCTGTCATTACTGTCATAAAGCCGGACATCTGATACATGAGTGTAAGTTGATGGAGAAGGATGATAAGAATGCTAGGAGATATCATGATAAAAATCCTTCATCTCAGAAAAGGAGAATTGAGTGCTTTCATTGTGGTAAACTAGGACACAAAATTTCACAATGCTAGTTTGTTAGTGATAAGAATAAATTTCATGCAAACGATCATGCTCCTAACAAGAACAAGCCTGTTCCAATAAACCAGCATATGACATGCTTTAATTGTGGAAATTTGGGTCATAAGAGATTTGAATGCTGGCTGAATGCTGGTAAGAAAAGTTCTAATTCATGCTTTCACTGTGGCAAGATGGGCCACATTGCAGCCCACTGTTGGCATGCTCAGGGTAGACAATTCAATTCTAAAACTGTTAAACTCCCTGCAAATGGAAATATTTTTGGAAGTAATTGTAGATTCTAAGAAAAAAATCCACTTAAGGGAAAATTAAGAACAAGCAATAATCAATAATGTGGAGAAAAACATGCACGAGGTGCACAAGAGGAGTTTGTGATCGCCAGAGACACGAGGCCTCAAAAGATATAACAATAAAAATATGGGAGGGATCGCGAAAAATACCTTGAAACGCGGGTGATTGTGAGTGCTTTCCTTTCTCTTCTGGATCGGCCGGCCGATGAAGAGAGTTCTTCAATTAATTACCCTTACAAAAAAAGACACAAACACCAAAATAATATGAATTAGAAATATGGTGAGTGTAGCATCAATTCTTAATAAAAATGTGAACATGAACAATTAGAGAAGAACACACCTTAAGGGTGGTTGCCCTTAAACCCCTATGCAAAGAGGGTGTGGAAAATATGATGAATGAATGCAAATAATAAAAGAGCGCAAGAGATGCACTAAGGGGAGATTCTCAACATAGTTGAGAAGAGAAAAATCAATAAAAACAATGATGAAATATATGATGCATGATGCATGAATTATGAACTAAAATAAAGGATAAAGAAGAAGAGTTGAGATAAAAAATTTATTTGTTGCTCCTTTGGCTTTGATGCTCGATGGGGAGAAGCTCTCAAAGGATGCAGACTTGAAGGTGGGAGACTCCTCCTTAGCAAAGCAGCAGCCTTCGGTTCCTGTAAAAGAAGAAGAAAAAAAAAGAAGAAGAAGACAGAACGGGAGAAGAAGGAGAAGAAGAATAACACAGAAGAAAAAGACAGAAGAAGATGGAAGGAGAAGAAGAGAAAACACACAGAAGAAGAAGAAGAATAGGAAGACAGAAGAAGAAAACACACAGAAGAAGAAGAAGAAGGGAGACGGAGGGAGGAAGAAGAAAAACAAAAGAAAAATAACGGGGAAGAAGCCTCCTGAATCCAACCGATCAACAGAGCTCAGAAGCTCTATTAATAAGATAGAAAAGGAGATAAGGAGGGAAGAGTCCAAAGGAGGAAGAGATAAGGACGGGCAAGAGCCCAAATAGGGGAGGATTAAGCTGGGCAAGAGCCCAAACGAAGCAGGAGTCTCTCTGGGAAAGGCTGCGTTCGTTCGGAGCACAAAAGTGAAACACGACCTGGTTCAGGGCGTCAATTGTTGAATTGACGACCTGCCCAGAGGGCGTTTCTTAAAAACACGCCCTGCACAAGGGCGTTTCTCTCAAAACCAATTTTAGAAATAAAAACTCCCCATATTTAAAAAAATGTAAAACACGCCTCAGGCAAAGCCATGTTTAAAAAACACGCCCCTGGGAAGGGCATTAATTTCAAGTCTTTAAAAACGGGAAAGTCGGTCAGACACCAAGAATTGACGCCCTCAGGTCTGGGCGTCCTTTCTCAAAGAAACGCCCCAGATCAGGTCGTGTTTTAACAAAACACGCCCTTACCCAGGTCGTGAATTTCAAAAATGAGATAAATGCCCAAAAAATCCTGAAAAATAGGAAAAAGGAGGAAATGAGGGGAAAATAGGAGAAATTCAAGAAAAGTGGGAAAAATCACTCAAACAAGCTAATTTGAGGGTCAAATGGGGCATCACATGGCAATATGAAATATACTCAAAATAATGTCAATTTTGGCGTGTCTACAGCTGTCCCGCCTTGGCGTCTGCTTTGCAAGGGAGCAGAGCAAACTGAAAAGTAGATGCCAAGGTGTGATGAGACACGCAATCAACATCACTTGATGAGAATGAAATCAAAAGCACGAGATGAAGCAAATCTTGATAAATTCAATGAAATCAACAATGTTTGGATAAAATGGGGAGTGTGCACGCGGTGCACGAAGGAGATAAAATAAATGATCAACTTCCAGCGCGGTGGAAGTACCCCAGGTCACAAACCTGTAAGTTTCACCATTGGGGAGCGGTTACCAGCCAGTGGACGTGCTGCAGCCAAGGTGGATCAAAGGAAAGGATTGAAATAAGATGATAAAAATCCAAACAAGGAGCTTTCAAGAAAATGACCCAAAACAGTAACAAAACGAACTGAAGATTCAATCCGGCATGGAATATCTCATATCTGGAAAGATTAAGATCAACTTCAACCCTCAAAGTCAGCTCATCAGAATGATTTTTCAACAATTGTTTCAAATTCCTACATGAATGCATGCTGGGTTTAAAAGGAAAAATTAAATCAAATGAAAATATAAGATAATCAAGGATAATATTGCTAAGCTGCCAAGACTGAGTCAAGAAACCAATTTCACAAGCTGATACTAAGCCGAAGCCCGTTTATCCATGCACCAACTCATAAAAAGGAACCATCGTCCCCAGTCTCGGATGGCTCAACGGCCTATCCGTATGACTAAGATGCCTCTGGAATCGTCATCATTTTTGATGAAGGGGAACTCAAATTCCAGATTTACCAAAGCCACAAGGTCCTTGATATAATCTAGTAGCATATGTAACATATAGTAAAATACATACAGGAGATGGTGGGGCAATGAGCATGGGAACTGAGAACTGAGGTGCAAGCACCGTGGGGCTTGGATGATGATGCCCAGTCGGTGGGACCAAGAGCTTCTTATCCTGCGCTCAAAAATTCATCAGCCAAGATATAAAAGATAACAAGCAATGAATAAGGCATTTAAGCGTAGCAAGCATAGCATGAATCAAAGCATCAATAGCATGTCACAACATAGTAACCATTATGAGTTGAATCATGATATTACAAAGCATCATTGTTTGTTATTTTGTCATGAGGATGCCAACTTGGCTAATCAAGATTTGGAGTTGAATGATCAAGATCTGATAATGCCCATCGGCAGAATTGATCAAGAGAAATTAGTAGGAGTTGATTGAAAGATCTGGAGATGAATAATCAGAATGATAATCAGGAGATATAACCAAAATGATTTAAGGAGGTGATAACCAAAAATGCCCAGGGTGGCATGTCATGAGAATATCGGGAGAATCAATAGATTGATAGCAATGAGTGGAGATAGGACTCATCCCGTGCTCTTGGTCCTTGCAAAGCTGTTCCTGCAAAACACCATCAGAAAATACAATGCAATTTTTATGGAGTTTTTTTTGAAATATGCAAATTTTTATGTGGTTTTTGAAAATATACTCAAATTTTTATAAATTTTAGAAAAATATGCAAATTTTTATGGGTTTTGAAAAATATTTCAATTTTTATGAATTTTGGGAAAGATATTCAAATTTTTATAGATTTTGGACAAGAAATATTCAATTTTGTTTGATTTTGGTTAGACATTGCTAAAGCAGCATCAAAGGGTGTCTTAAACCACTGGCTAGGGGTCCTCGTTCCTTCCCCTTTTGCTAAAAACTGTCCAAAGCTGGGCGTGCATTGAAGGGTGGCGCCCTATAACCGACTGCCCTTGATCAACGGTACCCCTACCAAGGCCATACCTGAGAAATGTTCGGTCTTGGAGGGAGAAGAGAAGAATAATTGGAGATAATCTTTATGCAGGATGGGAGATGTCGGGACCTGAATTCTTTCCAAGGTGTTCCCCCTCAAAGAGGTAGTCTGTTGTGCCGGAGCTTTGTGCATTTGATTTTTAGACCCTTGACATGCATACGACCAGGATTTTCCCTGCGGGGACTTTGCCACTCTTGTCATGCCATAATTCACAATCTTGCTTTTATCGAAATTTTGACTTGATTTTCATAATAGCCCTTTTTTGGCGAGATGTATATCATGAAATTCATATTTAGTTTGGGTCAAGACTGCCCCTATTTGAGACTCCTCTCGTATTGGGGATTACCTAGGTTGGTCATCTCATCCGTCAACCTCTTGCCCCTGCACGTGGCCGAGTAAAGAAGAGAAAAGACTTTCAGATATACTCATGGCATGGCCAAGGTAGCAACGGTGTTTAACCAAAGGAGCCGGCTAAGGACGCCGTGAAGTGTGTGAGGTGCCCAACTGAGGGTTGATCTTAACAAGCAGGGAGAGAATGTTGAATTCCCGGCGCGGGGTTCTTATTAACCAAGGTGCTGCATAAGCAAGCCTAAAGACTCTTTTTAACAATGATTTAATTTAACAAAAACCTAAGATAAAGATCTAAAACACCACTCTTAATCTTGTTAAGAAGCACTTCATTTTGAAAATCATGCGTGAAGTAATGAGGTAATGATATCATATAAATGCTTACTTACGCCAATATGTTACCTTGCAACCTTTGTAGAAGTAGCTGTCAGAGGCGAGGTTGATCATCGTGGGATAGTCCTCTTAGGCAGATAAAGGATTGGAAGCAAAGGATTGAAAGTGGCTTAACAAGAAGGAGTGGTGCCAAGACCAGACTCAGACGAATAAGGAGAAAAGGAAAAGAGGCGAGGGCTAGAACTCCCTTGCTAAGGCGTGGAGACCCTGATCACATGGAACAGTCTACAGAAGGAGAGGAGAATTAGAAGGAGGAGTGAGGACTAAAGCCTCGAAAGTAATGGGAGAATGGGCAGATGCCCAAGGCAGTGGATGTGGAAGAAGTTAGGTCGGACCCAGAATAAGGAGGAATTAGAAGAAGAAATTGGTAGATAGAAAGAGGCGGATCCGGAGGGTCCGGAGGCAGAGGAGAATCATGAGAGGAAAAATCATCCGGAGGCTCCAGAGGGATAAAATATCGAGGGACGCGATGCCCTGGGAAGAAATAGAGAAAAAGATGATGAAAAAGGAGGAAGAAAATGAAGGATGTGATATCCCGGAGGAGCAGAAAGATGAATCGGAAGAAAGATGGATGGTCCGGAGGTTCCGGAGGAATGAGATGGAAAGGGGCGTGATGCCCTGTAAAATGATAGAGAGAATAAGACGGAGAATCCGGAGGTTCCGGAGGAATGATGGAAGGAGGGACGTGATGCCCAAGAAGGTCCGGAGGTTCTGAAGAAATGAGGTGGAAAAGGGCGCGATGCCCGAGGGGAAGGTCCGGAGGTTCCGGAGGTAGCAAATGGAGAGGGGCACGATGCCCAAAGGACAAAGAGAGGGGTGAAAGATCCGGAGGTTCCGGAGGAAGAGGATGGAAAGGGGCGCGATGCCCAAGGAAAAGACTGAGACAATCAGATGGGGAATCCGGAGGTTCCGGGGGAATAAGATGGAAAGGGGCGCGATGCCCGAGGAACAGAGAAAGGAATGAAGGAGGATTAGGAGGAAAATCCGGAGGTTCCGGAGGAATAAGATGGAAAGGGGCGCGTTGCCCGAGGGGAAAGTCTGGAGATTCCGGAGGGATAACGAAATCAGAAAGGGCGCGATGCCCAAAGAGGAGGGGTAAAATTCCTGGAGGTTCCAGGGAAATAGCAGGAAGGGGGACGCGATGCCCCAAGGGGAGTGAATTAAAGAAAGATGAAGATGAAGATGAGAAGTGCGGAATATCCGGAGGCGCCGGAAGGCGGGGGAGATACGGGTTCGGGAACCTGGGAACAAGGAGGTGCAAATGTGTGCAAATATAATGCAATGGATGCAATGAATGCATGAAATGTAAAGAATATGACGGATGTGAAGGATGTGAAGAATTAGAAGGGTGAGAGGACGAAATTCTCCTCCTTACCCTGGGAATGGCCCATGAAGAAAAAGTGATAGAAATGGATGAAATAATGGAAGGCCTTTTGGCATTAAGATAACTGCCCCTCCATGGCAGCGAAAGTGTATGAGAAATAGCCCCTGTCGAAGCTTCAATGGTAAATGTCAACTCCCTTGGAGAGTGCAAAGTAAACGTGTGAGGGAGTTGGAAAATAGGAAGCATCATGTTGCCCATTGATTCAGAATTTGGAAATCGGAACAAAGGGCGCCCTGCCCGGCCCTTACACAGCATCAATGCTCGGCATGGTGGCGACTTGGCTTCCTCGACCGTGCTTGGCACAATAACCCGGATTGGCATCCGGCAAATGAATTCTTGCATCTTGAATAGCGTGGCCAAATCCTTTCTGCCCAGCTCTTGATCCTCTTCGGCACATGTGCTTGCAGAAGGCCCCCCATTCCGAGTAGTAAAGGAAGGTGAAGCAGAGGCGGAAGGCTTCGTGAATGGTGGTGGCGTAATGGAAAGTGTTGGCAAATGGGTGAATGGAAGTGGAGGTTCAAACACGTCGAGTTTCTCCCTTGGCTCGGAAGCAGTAGGGGTTGGCTTGAGTGCAAAAAGGGGTGGACCTTGCTCAGGATTAGCCACGGGTAAGGGTGATAGGTTAAGTGGTGGAATAGGGGAAAGGCCTGGCAAAGCTGGTTTTGGCGTTACAGGGATAATGGACGGCTTAGGTAGCGAACAAAGAGGAGGGGTAATAGAAGGCTCGGCAGAGACCGGCGTAGTGGAGGGTGATGGAGGTTCGGCGGAGGCCGGTGGAGTGGAGAGTAGTGGAGGTTTGGCGGAGGCCGATGGAATAGAGGTTAATGGTGTAAAAGGAAAGGGTTTGGTGCGCTGAAAATGTCGAATGGGGCGAGAGGTGTCAGGTATAGGGGAAGGCGCATGATGCACCGGTGTGGGTGACTGGAGTATCGACCCATCATCGTAACACCAAGTATTGGGGTGAGGAGGAGACTCATGGTGCGGCGGTATGGGTGATTGGAGTATCGACCCATCATTGTAACACCAAGAGGTCTCATAAATGGGGGTTGGATCGGGGACTGTGGCATAGTCCTGAGCATAGGGGTCTTCTGGCAGTGGAGGAAGAGGATGGCGAAGAAAACTCGGAAGGGATGCCTGCGGAGCTTCATCATCGTATACCGCTTCAAGTTCTTCAATTGCCGGCTCTTCATCATCAAATGCAAGTGGACACTGTAGTGGAGGCGTATATGTGGATGGAGGAATGTAATGATGTTGCGTATGTGGAGGTGGAAGGCCATATGAATGAAGTGTGCGGATGGGTGGAGGGCGGACGGTGTCCACTTGATCGTCGAAATCTGCCGGCTATTGCTTGCTTGAGCTGCCGATACCATAATCATCTCTCCTATCCTTCCATTCTTTCTCCATCTTAGTAATATTATCTAAAGCGGCATGGAGAGGATTGACCGGAGTAGGAGGAGCCATGACCCTTCTTAATTGTTCCTCCATCATAGTAATTTTGTCAATAAGAGTTTGTTGGAAGGGCGTGACTTGTGCAACAGAAGGTTGACAGGGCCTTGAAGGAGGGGCGGCATAAAAAGGCCGTGGAGGGGAGTTAACGGGATGACCCGCAGAAGAACCCGGATGGGCCGGATTGCAAGAAATAAATGGGCCTCGGGGCCGTGATGGAGGAGGAATAGAAGGAGGCGGGTGTCGGACCACCCGGGGAGGAATGTGAATAGAAGAGGATGGGTAATGGGATACCCGATTAGGATTGTGAATAGAAGAGGGAGGTGGGTGATGGGCCACCCGTGTAGGGTTGGAAGGAGGAAGAGATGAAGGAGATGCACCCTCAACGGCGGCCTTAAGGGCTTGGAGTTGCTGAGGGGTGAGATGGTCTAATGCATGAATGATTTTGGATACCTTCTCATCGTTGGGAGGAGACGGTCCTGGAGGAGTAGTGGCCTGAAATTGAGTAGGGGGACCATGAGAATGGACATTGCCCGTGGGCCGGGCATGACCATAAGAATGAGGACGTGGTCCCTTGAAAGTATGGTGAGAATGATGAATATGTTGAAATTGAGGGGAATAAGATGTGCTAGGTTGATCACCCTCATGAACATTAATTGAATTGAACATGTTATTTTGTCTATCCAAGTAAGCCATTCAAGCAGTTTAATGTGCAAACAATTTGCAAAGAAACACACAAGTTGTGATGGTTACCTTGATTTCTTATGTTTGAACCTTGGTGAATTAATGAAATTATACAAATTGATATGATTCACACAAGGGAGGATCCTAGTTTCAATATGATTTGAACTCCAATGCCAACTAGGAACCCTTTCTCACCACGTATATGGCCAACTAACTCGGGACTTCAAAAGGGTACAACATGCCCGGCGTCCGTGAGGGAATCCACGGGTGCGGGGACTTACGGAGGCATGGAAAAGGGATTTCCAGTCCAAAGAGACGGAATGCTCAATGGAGGGTCGTCCCGATTCCAAGAGGGTGTGTGGAATCCTAGTGAGGGGAGAGGAGGTCTCCCAAACCAAATGCAAATGTGAATGCAACAGGGTAAACAGGCCAACCACAATAATATGATCAATCAACATGAAATAGCATGAAAACTCACCCACGGGAAGGGTTCTGGAAACCCACAGTAAAAACACGCCCTGGCAGAGGGCGCTACTAACAAAAGACACGACAGTGTGACTGTCGTGAATTAACGTGAGGGGCCCAGGGCCGGGTAAAACGCGTCTTAGGGTGAGGCGCTATCAATAAGGGGATGCCCTGATGTGGGGCGCTAATCAACAAATAAACGCCCTTGGGAAGGGCGTGAATTCACAGGCAGCAATATAAAGCAGGAAAACCCGAAAATATGCTGGAAAACGCCCTGTCAGAGGGCGTAAAATATGAAGAAGACGCCCTGGGTTAGGGCGTTAAATCAAGAAAAACGCCTCTTCCAGAGGCGTGAATTCACTTTCTCCAGAAAAACTTCACGGCCAGCAGTATTAACACTCAATCACACAATCATGGCAATCAATAGAATAAGCATGCTCATCCAGAATTTTAAATAAGTGAAAATTTTAAAGAAGAATCAACAAACCGACCAATCACTTAGGGGAGGGTGTAAAACCAATGGAGGGTGCCCGAGGGGCACAAAAAGGGAGACGCACCGAGGGTGCAATAGGGGAGACGGCACACGCGGGTGCCTAAGGGGAAAGGGGTAATAAAGAGAACACAAAGCGTCCCACCGTGATCCCCAATTTGTAGATTCTAAGAAAAAAATCCACTTAAGGGAAAATTAAGAACAAGCAATAATCAATAATGTGGAGAAAAACATGCACGAGGTGCACAAGAGGAGTTTGTGATCGCCAGAGACACGAGGCCTCAAAAGATATAACAATAAAAATATGGGAGGGATCGCGAAAAATACCTTGAAACGCGGGTGATTGTGAGTGCTTTCCTTTCTCTTCTAGATCGGCCGGCCGATGAAGAGAGTTCTTCAATTAATTACCCTTACAAAAAAAAGACACAAACACCAAAATAATATGAATTAGAAATATGGTGAGTGTAGCATCAATTCTTAATAAAAATGTGAACATGAACAATTAGAGAAGAACACACCTTAAGGGTGGTTGCCCTTAAACCCCTATGCAAAGAGGGTGTGGAAAATATGATGAATGAATGCAAATAATAAAAGAGCGCAAGAGATGCACTAAGGGGAGATTCTCAACATAGTTGAGAAGAGAAAAATCAATAAAAACAATGATGAAATATATGATGCATGATGTATGAATTATGAACTAAAATAAAGGATAAAGAAGAAGAGTTGAGATAAAAAATCTATTTGTTGCTCCTTTGGCTTTGATGCTCGATGGGGAGAAGCTCTCAAAGGATGCAGACTTGAAGGTGGGAGACTCCTCCTTAGCCAAGCAGCAGCCTTCGGTTCCTGTAAAAGAAGAAAAAAAAAAGAAGAAGAAGACAGAACGGGAGAAGAAGGAGAAGAAGAATAACACAGAAGAAAAAGACAGAAGAAGATGGAAGGAGAAGAAGAGAAAACACACAGAAGAAGAAGAAGAATAGGAAGATAGAAGAAGAAAACACACAGAAGAAGAAGAAGAAGGGAGACGGAGGGAGGAAGAAGAAAAAAAAAAGAAAAATAACGGGGAAGAAGCCTCCTGAATCCAACCGATCAACAGAGCTCAGAAGCTCTATTAATAAGATAGAAAAGGAGATAAGGAGGGAAGAGTCCAAAGGAGGAAGAGATAAGGACGGGCAAGAGCCCAAATAGGGGAGGATTAGGCTGGGCAAGAGCCCAAACGAAGCAGGAGTCTCTCTGGGAAAGGCTGCGTTCGTTCGGAGCACAAAAGTGAAACACGACCTGATTCAGGGCGTCAATTGTTGAATTGACGACCTGCCCAGAGGGCGTTTCTTAAAAACACGCCCTGCACAAGGGAGTTTCTCTCAAAACCAATTTTAGAAATAAAAACTCCCCATATTTAAAAAAATGTAAAACACGCCTCAGGCAAAGCCATGTTTAAAAAACACGCCCCTGGGAAGGGCGTTAATTTCAAGTCTTTAAAAACGGGGAAGTCGGTCAGACACCAAGAATTGACGCCCTCAGGTCTGGGTGTCCTTTCTCAAATAAACGCCCCAGATCAGGTCGTGTTTTAACAAAACACGCCCTTACCCAGGTCGTGAATTTCAAAAATGAGATAAATGCCCAAAAAATCCAGAAAAATAGGAAAAAGGAGGAAATGAGGGGAAAATAGGAGAAATTCAAGAAAAGTGGAAAAAACCACTCAAACAAGCTAATTTGAGAGTCAAATGGGGCATCACATGGCAATATGAAATATACTCAAAATAATGTCAATTTTGGCGTGTCTACAGTAATGTTTTTAGAGGCAAGCATAATGAGTGCTTCAAATGTGGGAAGTATGGCCAGACAGTCAAGGACTGTTGGCATATTCAGGGTAGAAATATGAATCTCAAACATGCTAAATTCCCTGTAAGACAATTTGCAAAACTTTCATGTTATAACTGTGGGAAGCCAGGTCATAGGGCTGCAACCTGTTGGCTGGCAGGATATCAAAACCAAACTGGTTTTGGCAAACAGAATTTTTATTCTGTTAACAAGAAATCTCATGCTTATGCACATAGAATTCATGCTAACAAGAATGTGCATAAATCAGATCTGAAAACTACTCCTAGAAATGTGCTGAGAAAACCTGCTAGGAGTAATACTGTTTTGTCAGGACCCAAGACTTCTTGGGCACCTGTTTATGCAAAATAACATTACTATGCAGGTGTGCCTTGGGACTGGAATAAAAAGGGGTAATGATCCAAGGCACTCAAGAAGAAAACCCCATACTGAACTTTTCAGGTAAACTTCCTGCTCCTCTTGCTTTTAGTTTTAATGCATAGCAAGTTAAATCTATTTTTGCATTTTCATTCATCATCGGCCATGTGCATTATTTTCTGATCATGCATTTGCTGAGAGTTCTGTGCAAATATCAGATTAAAAAGGGTTGTTTGTATCTGATGCATACATAGGCTAATTGCAATTGCTTGATAATTGTGTTATGCATAGACTCTGAAAACAAATTGCATTTCGAATTTTCTGAAAAATCTGAACTGCTTATGAGTGTGACTTGAAACTTGTGTGTTGCAATAGCTCACTGAAATTCTGAATTGCATATAAGACTGCATGTTGAATAAATTTGCATGACCTCAATGGTATATAAATGGTAAGGTACCAAAAGGCAGGGAGACCTGTCTGGAGGTTCTTACTATGTGTGAGCTGGTCTCTTAGACCAAGTGCTCCGCCTAGTACCATAGGTCACTTTGCTGGTTAGGACAGTCTGAATGAGCATGAATCAAAATCATATGTTCAGTTTCTCATGGCAAACATTGCATGTCTTCAGGGGGAGTTAATTGCATATTTTTGCATACATATAGTGCATTGCATTTCCTTATATTGAAAATGCCAAAAAGAGAGTTTGAATGCATATTGTGAGGGGGAGTCAATGCATGGCATATAGGTTGTCAAATGCATACATGTGTCAGAACTCATTGCATATCCTTTCTTACTGATTTTGTTGACAAACCTTAATCATATTCTGAAAACTTTGAGCTTCACAATCTCTCTTAACAATTGGTATTCCTCCTATCAATTGGTATGATTTGGGTTCAGAATTCCATCAGTCCTTCATAAAGATTTCAATGGGCTATCTCGATCATAAATCTGAAAATTTTGAACTAGAAATCTTCTATTATACAGCTTTATGAATGTCTGAAATAACTCATGTGGTTTAAGGTTAATGTTCATGGAGTTTGACTTTAAAATCTCTTAAAAATATCTGAAGCATGTTTAATAAACCTTAACCATTTGTTTCATGCTGTGTCTTGTGAAAAATTTATGAAATCTGCACTTTTGAATACATGACTTTAATTGGTTAAGTACATGAAACTATTATTGATTTGAAGTAAATGAATGTCTCTGAAATGTCTAAAGGGTTATATCTGTCAGAGCAATGACATTGGTCACTGAGAAACACAAGTCCAAAGGACTATGTCATGAGGTGCCTTAGTTAACTCTGCATAAAATTTATTGAAAATCAGGCAGAGCAATGGCATGCACACTGAGAAATACAACTCACTCATTAAAAAATGATTTGTAGTGTGTCATGATGTGTAAATGCTAACTCTGTTCACATAAAGCATGACAGTTAGTCACACTAAGGGCTTAGGGATATTGGCCTATAATCAAGGTATATCCTCTAGTTACAATGTGTGCACTGAACTAGAGTGCTCGTAAAATTTGTAGCAAGAAAATTGTTGAACAAATTGAAATATCTGAATATTGATGCAAAAAAAAAAATCAAATTGCTACAACCCTAGATAAAATCATATGACTTCATAATTGCTTGATTTCAATACTAGTGCATGTAATTCTGAAAGAAGTCAATAGATTTGATTGTGTAAGAGAAAGGGAGATTAATCAAGATAAATATGAAGGCTTGGTTCATTTTTTATTAAACCATGGTTTTAGATATCAATACAGAATTTTACTGATAAACCCTGCATTCATTATGGTTAAACCATGCTGAACAATAAAGCTCATTCATAAGCCATTATAATGGAAGACTTTGAAAATTTATGTTTTGGATTTATGAGATTGCTATCTCTCTGAAAATCTGACTGAATTTCTTGTGATTGGAGCTTCTTTGAAAAATTTGCTACTTGAAACTCTTCTGCTCAATATCATTGACTCATTGACCTGAACCTCTCCTTGTTATCCATCTCATAAGATTCCACTTATTGAGGGGGAGCTTAAATGTCATATGCATCATGCTGCATAGAAACTCTTAAAGGGGCAGAATTGTGTTCTCGCATTCATATCTTTAGGGGGAGCTCTTGCATTTTGGTATCCCTTTCTGCATCTGCATTCATATTGATTATCTCAAAGGGGGGAGATCTTTGCCAAAGGGGGAGAATTTTATTCAATCATTGCATGCTGGTTTGCTTTCACTTCTCAAACTATTTTCTTTTTGATGAAGTCAAAGGGGGAGAATAGTTTGAGTCATCAGAATGACTTTCATAAGAATGTATTACATCATCAGAATGACTCACTGTGTATTGTTGCCATCATCAAAAAGGGGGAGACTGTTGTGCCCCTGGCCCCTGTGGCTTGTGGTTTTGATGATTGGCTTTAGGGGTTTGTGATGATTGGTTTTAATGTGAGTTAATCACTGTGAGTCACCATGTTTTTATTCAGTCATTCTATATTCCGCCATTCTTATATTCAGTCTGTCATTCAAATGTTCATTCAGTATTTCATATGTTCAGTCAGTTTATCTGCTTACACTGTGAGTCATTGCATTTGAAGTTCAGACTGTTTATCTGCTGCAGAAAGCATTCATATGCATTTATAGAGTCTGCACATTTGCATCAGGCAGCAAGTGTGTACAACGCCCTGTATAGGCACGACAAGTCCATACACTGGTTGCACATTGCACAGCTACAGACACTTCTAAGTCTACACATCGTGTAGCTTGCTGGCATAGTCTGTACACTCATCTGTCTGCATGTGTCACCAAGTCACACATTGCATCATGTGTTTGTTCATGAAGTCTATACATTGGCATGCTGCATCTCTTGAAGTATGTACATCCTCTTCAGTCATTTCAAAGTCTATACATTGCTGAGCGTCTCACTGACTGTCTCATGCAAGTCTATACATCCTGCACCGTCTCATGCAGCATCTCAAGACAAGTCCATACATGGTTTATCAGCACTTAGAAGTCTGTACATCGGTCCGTCTTGTTCAGCGTCTTAGTGCATTTAAAGTCTGTACAGCGTCCGTCTCAGCCAGCGTCTCATGCTGCATCTTAGGCAAGTATATGCATCGCCTTCTGCAAGCTTTATTGCAAGTCTGTACATCGGTTTGATATCAACAAGTCTGTACATTGGGTTCAACTCTCCAAATCTGTACAGCCACATTCAATAGGTAAAGTCTATACATTCTTTAGCTGGAACTGTGCAAGTCTGTACATCGTTACTTGCCAAAGTTTGTACATTGGCATCTGTTCCTACGTTGCACTTCCAAGTCTGCACATTGGGTTCTTTACCTACGTTCATCTTTGAAGTCTGAACATTGGAAGTTTTACCTACGTTGCACTTCAAAGTCTATACACTCGTTGTCTTCCATTGTTTCAAGTCTGTACAGCCTTTCCATTGGAAAGTCTATACATTGGTCGCTGAATGATCTTCAAGTCTATACAGACCTTGACTCGCTCAAGTCTGTACATCGGCCTGCTACCTTTGACAAAGTCTTCACATCGCGAAGTCTATACACTCAACTCCTTCACACTTCAACAAAGTCTGTACAGCGGCTGTCTTCACATAGGAAGTATGTACAGCCGTTCACCTCGTGAAGTCTAGACATTTGATGTGCATGGTCTTGAAGCATTTAGGAAGTCTGTACTTTGGTCTGCTTTGCATTGCATGAAGTATGTACATTACACTGTAGCTACATTGTTTCAACTGAAGTCTGCACATCAGCCTGCATGATTTCAAAGTATGTACATTGCACAGCATGCATCAACTCCAAGTAGGTACATCGTCTGTTCATGAAGTATATACATTGCTACAGTAACGTAAGTTTATACATAGTCCGTCTCATCCATTGTCTTAGGCCAAGTCTATACAGTGAATTGTCTCATTCAACGTCTCATATGCACATTTGAGTCAAAGTCTGTACAGCCTAAGTCTGTACACTGAGGACGCTTGTTAGCCTTCAAGGTCTATACATTGTCTACAGTGCATCCAGCAGGTCTATTCATTAGAGTGTCTTGTTCAGCGTCTCATGGCAAAGTCTGCACATTCTATTGTTCAACGTCTGCATGCATTACATGAAGTTTGTACACTGCATCATCTCAACTTGCGTCTCACTGAGCATCCATTCACAGTAAAGTCTATACAGACTTCATCATCTTAGGGTACGTCTCATGCTTTTGCCAAAGTCTATACAGTCTGTTGCAGTATTACACTATATGCCTCACTCTAAGTCTACACACTCATGAGTGTCTCATCAAGTCCATACACTGGCCTTGAGCTGAAGTCTACACAGTGCCTCAGGCTGAGCAAGTCCATACATTGGCTGTTGTCCTTCAGAGTCTGTACATCGCAGTGAGTTGAAGGTTGCCTAAGTCTGTACGGCCGTTGGCTTCTTATGTGAAGTCCATAGATTGAGTAAAGTATATACAGCCATTGCTTGCGTCACCTTACACGACCAAGTCTGTACAGAGTTTGTACTGCATCTCATGAAGTCTACACATTGGTAAAGCTAGTGCTTGCATTGTTCATCACCTGCCTTGTTCACTGCGTCGACGCTGCACGTTGGAAGCGTTGACGCCTTGGGCTGATGTCCAAAGGTGTCTTGATCAACATCAAGTCTGTACAGCATGAAGTCTGTACATTGGCTTTTGTCTTGAACAGAAGGCCTTAGTCTACACACTCTTCTATTATGATAATACACTCTTCAGCAAGTATATACACTGAGCACGCATGAAGACTACTAAGTCTATACACTCCCTCACTCTGTACACACTTGCTATATTGATTTCTGAAGTCTATACAATGCTTTGCATTCACAGAGTATGTACAGGTTGTTCAGACTTAAACTGATGACTTATTCGATGTTATCTCTGATAGGGATTCTTACCGAGATTGGTGACCTGGCTCGTGATCTCAGGAGGACGAGGTATGCAGATGCTGACACGTGGATGAAGCTGCCTCGGTTCTGGCAAATTCCTTGGGCAGGAAAACGTGGAAGCCACGCGCCCAGGGGCTGCTGCTGCTGCTGCTATATATATGAGCCTTCTTCCACTAAAGAAGGTAGATCGAAAGAAAAGGAAAAAAGGCTATACATCCTGTCTGAGAGCAGCAGAGTATTCTCGATCCAGTTAGTAGAGAAGAAGAAGAAAAAGAAGAGTGGCAGAGTGAGAGAAGCAGTAGAAGTAAAAAGAGAAAGAGAGAGAGCTCGCGAGTGAGAGAAGGAAGCAGAGAAGAAAAAGGAAGAGAAAGAAGAAGCTTCATTTGAAGACTAGCTCCTACTGGACCGTGGATCAGATCCAGGCCAGTCAGCTCCGTTGAGAGCCACATCTGTGTTTTCATCTTTTACAGCTTTCTGATTGCTGTGTTATTTTCATTTATTATTTTCCTTTGTTTTCTGATTATCTTTGTACTTCCGATCCTCTGGACTGAGGTCGGGTCCCTCCTGGTCTGGAGGAAGAGAGGTCTGCGACCTCTAGTTTTTCAAGTGGCTGGGAGTCACTTGGGTGTCCCTCCGGTTGAGAGGAAGAGGGGACGCTGTTCCCCTGGTCAAGCTATGTGGCAGCAACTGTTTACAGACTGAGTCTGCTTGGTTCTAGCGTTTGCTAGTGAAGCCTCACTCCGGTTGGGTGTGAGGGGTGGATGTAGGTCTGGAGGACCGAACCACCTAAAAAGCTATTGTGTAGTGGTTTGATTGCTTGAGTTGCTTCCGCTAGATGCTTGAATAGGCGCGATCCAAGTTTTTATTTGGCCATTATACATAGAAGGAAACATTCAACCCCCTCTGTATCCGGGCCTAGCACCCTAACATTAGCTTCACCCATCCGGCCTTAGGATCCATTACCTCCGTGTGCACCGTGGGGTGTGTCACCACGGAGATTCTTCTACTCCTCCCGATGTCGGCCGAGTCCGACTTCGTTCCTTTTTGGCCAAGGGAGGAATCCAATTTTCTACACATGTCCGTCGTCCCACCGATCATAATGTATGGCGGTGACTATGAATTCCAAACTTGGGACCATGTCATGTTGGAACCCACTTCATGGGGTCACACCTTCTTCGACCCTTTTGACCCCTTCACTAGTGAACCTCCCAAGTTTTCATACTCACTACCCTTCTTTCGCGGAGTTCATTATCCCACCTTTTCCACTCGGGCCAAGCAAACTCCACATAGCCATAGGTCCGAACCTTCATTTGGGGGTAATGAAAACTTTGGTTTCCCCGATCCATCTAAACCACCCGCACCTCTCGGACTTCCCACATCCAAGCCCAATATCCATGATTGGTACATCGTCGGGTGTCTCGGAGTTCTCCATGACGTCAACCACCGGTTACGTCAGATGCATGCATGGCATACGTTCGGGTGTCCTGGTCCGCCGTCACCCATGTACGGGTCAGACTAGCAGTAGGTTTGTCTCGAGTCATGCATGAGTCTGTATTGTCTCTTCTTTGTGTGGTTTGTTTGCATGGTTTGTGTGTCATTTGTTTGTCTGCATGTGTCTTGTGCAAGCTCGTCGATGTCAGTCCCTTATGAGTGTGAAGCGAGTCGCCTCACTCGATGAGTATGGGATCGGTTCTACATCTATACTCGGATCAGTCACCTACGGGGACTCAGCGGTGATTCCTAGTGAGTCTTCGAGCTGCTCCCTTCTCTTTTGAGAGTGCCCCACCCGGAGTGTCCACCTTTAGCCTATAGCAGTCCGCGCATATCGAGTATATATGGAATGAGCAGGTGACGATCACTTGGAGTGGAGCGTACCCGCGTTACTTGGCACGGTGACGGATCCGCCGGAGTACTCGAGCATCCTTACTCCTACTCGACGGGGTCGAGTTCCTCCCACCCGGGGAGAGTTGATGGGAATCGACATCGAGCCTGTACTTTTTCTTTTGCATTTATGTCCTTTTAGTTTGTGTTTATATCATTGGGAAAGTATGTACGTAAATGTAAGGCTTTATAAGCCAAGGAGTCATTCCCATGGATTATGTGTGTTTTTATGCAATTATGCAGTAGGACCAGCAAGGGGGCCCTCTGCCCTTTCCCATTGGTCCATGTCACCTTGTGGGCCTGGTCAACCTTCCTAGGTGGACATCTAGAAGGGTGGGCTGGTCATATGGACACATGGGGTTAAATGGGTCAAGATTCCATGGTTGGCCACCTACCCCCATTCAACCTTCTACCCTTGGTCAAGGGGGCGCCCCTCTCCCCTTATTAGTTTATTAATTTTTGTGTGTTATTCACATGCAATCCAGACCATCTATCTCTCATCCCTAGATCTAAGAGTGGAGGTTAGATTTGGTTGGAAGCATATAAAACCATGTATTTTCATGTGAAAATGAAGGAAAAATCAGAAAATTTTATGTGTAAGCCAAGAAGGCTCTTGCGCCCCAGCCCTCTCCCCCTGGTTTCCTCTCCTCAAACCCCCCATTCTAGAGTGTTTCAATCTTCTATCTCCCCCTCTCAACCTCTGATCTTCATTGGTGCCGCCGCCGTCGCCGTTCGTGCCGCCTTCGAGCCGCCGCGAATCCGTCTTCAGTTTTCTGTCCTGCTGGACAGAGGTGTCTTCCCAAAATTCCTAATACCAGCCACGACCTCTTTGTGATTTGTCATTTTTATGGTGTGTTCCTATCTTCCATCCCATCATCCACAAAAAAATTCATGTCAAAAATCCTTCATTTGCTATTTTTGCAATTTTGGTCTTCAATCACTCTCAGATCTGTCATGTCTCTGTCTACAGTGACAGCAGCTCTGAGTTTCCCATCTCCGACCTTCTGTTTTATTTTTGTTAGGGCTACCAATTTTACTGAGAGTTCTCTCCATCATCCCCTACATCCACCATTTTTCTTGATTTTTGATCCGCCCTCTATCCATTTTTCAAAATTCGTGTTCTATCTCTCCTACAGTGCTTTCAGCCAAGTTCCAGATCCGACCACCTTCCAGTTCAAAAATTCAGACCAAATCACAGCCACCTCCAAACCTTTCATAAAAACTATGTCCATTTGCCTAGCTTGATTTCCTAGAACTTTGCTGAAGACTACCACTTCAGATTCGGACGTTCACATATCGGTCAAAGGCAGTTCTCAGACAAGTTCTTTACAGATCTGAGAATCCGGTCACTGTACAATAGCAACTCAAAAATTCATTAAGGCCAAGATCTGTGTAGATCCAGACCAGATCTCTAGGTCTAGATTGAAGGATTTGAAGTTAGCTTTCCAAAGGCGCCAGTTTCATGTCGATCCGACATTGAGGCTGATCGTCGCGTCCATTCTGGCTGGGACGCGTGCTGAAACCCAGAAGCTACAGATCCGTGGCCGATTGTTCTGACTGGTGCCGATCGGAGCAGCCCAGCCTCTGGCCGGTGAACCAGCGGGCCGCCAGCCCGGGGAGCGCTTCCCTAAGTGTCCCCACTACAGCGGTGCCACCGAGTCCCACACGGCCCCTCCGGACAGCACGTGGGCCCCACCGTCACTAGTTCGGGTGTTGCCGAATCAACGCGAGAAGCCGCCCGTTAACCCGAATTCGGTCCTCCCAGACCCCATTGTGTAGCCCTTTACCTCCCTGCGTGGAGTGGGCAGCGACTTGTATTGCTGTAATATTGTGTAGTATTATTCCGGGAGTACGAGTTTCGGCCGGGACCGTCTTCCCCACGCCGAGCGCGTGGAGGTATCGTATTCGCTCCTTGCTTGGCATTTCGCTTATTTTCATATATACTTTATATGCCGCTGCTAGAGAGCATGTTTTAGGACCTAGCTTGCTATATATTTTCATATCACCGCTGCTGCGAGAGAGAGCGTGACCGTCCCATGACCCGATCCGGGCACACGAGAGAGCCGACCACCCTAGCTCACTACCGGTTTCTCAACCTCGCACGTCCGACGCTTCCCTCGTTAAGGGACAATCGCGAGCTTGTCGTGTCCGTGGTCTCGTCCCGCATCACACCCCCTCAGGGAGGGGATGAGTGGTTCACTCCACCACATCAATCCCACAGTGGTAATCATTATTCAGCACGGGTCTCGACGGATATGGCCGTACAACCTTCTCCCGCCAATTCTTTCTCTTCCTTTTTATTTCTTTCTTTTCTTTTCTTCTCCCTTTTTTTCTTCTTTCTTTTCTTCTTTTCTTCTTTTCTTTCTTTTCTTCTTCTTAGGGAGAGGGGGTTTGATTTCCCCTCCTTTCTTCTCTCTTTCTTTTCCCGCCAGAGGCCTTCATGATTCCTGGAAGCTGCGGGTGCCTCGGAGTAGCATCTTCGAGGCCACAAAGGTAATTTCACGTGGTCCGACTTTTCTCTTCATAGGGCTAGGGAAGACAGTACCTGAAATTCATCAAAGCAGGCAAACGTCGTTTAGCCCTGAATCCCTAGAGAAGAGATGAAGGGTGGTTCTGTCCCATAGGGCATGCCAGACTTGTGGACGCACTTTTCGATCGATTAGTTATTGTTGTTTGTTTATTGGTTTATTAAGTGCATGGGCGTGCGAGTCACGAAGTGACAATTTATTCGGGCTCCGAAGAGTCCATGGTGCGCTCAATCTGACTAATCAGACAATTGTGCGGTTCGTGTCGGGACCAAAACCCGCCGTGCCATAAAGGTCACGGCTTCATTTACATCCCCCATACGAGGGAACACCCTTGATTAATCGCCAGGAATCAGGGCCTCATGGCCAAGAAGTTAATTGCATGAAAGGCCTATTAGAAAGTATTGAAATCCCCGTACGAGGGTGACAAGAAAATATCTGAGATCATGTCGGTCATGTGCATTGATGATGTCCAACTATGACTCATATAATGATTTGTTCTATTGTTTTGATGTGATTCCAACTATGACTCAACTATGACTCATTTGTAGTGTTTTGATGATGTATGTCTTTAGAGTCAATTTGCTATTCATTATGCATTTGCTATGCATTTGATAAAATCACTTTGATATGCATTTTGCTTTTGCTATGCATTTGATAAAGTCCATTTGCATACAATTCAGGTCATTATATTGCCAATTCAACATATCAAGAATGGCTTGCAACGCTTAGCCAATTGGCCGCACAGAAATCAAGATAGATCCAAAGGCTCCAAGATCACTCAAGATGCAACGTGGAAACTCATGATGCCAAGTGCACTTGCAGATCAAGAATGGCTTGCAACACACAATTCAAGCATCAATTGAAGCCATTCAGTCATCTTCCAAAGCCAAGGAGTTCCAATCAAGCAAGGATCTCAAGAAGAGCTTAAGGGAAGGCTGTCCAAGTGAAGAGCTTAGTAGAGACATATGTAAAAGCTCAATGTTGCACCCTGTCACGCGGATCGACCTATGCGGTCAGGTCGCGGGGATCGACCTGCCCGGTCAGGTCGCGGGGGTCAAGGGGGCAGCGCCCCTTGCGGAATGATATAATCAACAGAATTTTTCAAGACAGTCAAGGGTGATGCTACAAACATGCACGGGCTGCTAATGGAGTTTGAACGACGGAGTTCAAGACTTAACGGACCGAACTGGAGACTCAACGGACCGAACCGGGCTGACCCGGGCCCTGCCCAGCTGGCGGTCGACCGCCAGCACAGGGGCAGTCGACCGCCCCAGCCAGCAGCTGCCAGCCTGCACGAGTCTCAGTAGCAGTCGACCGCCAGCCAGTGGTGGTCGACCGGATTTCCCAGAGATCGCCCGTTTGCAGGTGTTTCAGTGGTGGTCGACCGCCAGGAGCCTTAGGTCGACCGCCAGCCCCGAGCCAACCTTGTTTGACTTCGAAATCCACCTCGTGGCCAGCCCATTTCCATGGATTTGTTTAATCAAACCCTACCAAACTTCCCACAAATTGTGGATTTGGTCTGGAGGGTATCTATGGACCATTCAAGGTCTATAAAACTCTTGTAAGAGGGTTAGAAACCCTAATACTTCATTTGGGATTAAGGGTGGCTGCAAGAGGGGTTTTCAAGAGAGAGGAGACGAAGTACTATTCATATGAACAGTAGTTCGTGAATGAGTTCTTCATCCACTCAAGAGTTTCAAGTAAAGATCTGAAGCAATCCTGAAGCAATCACCTTCTACTCTTCAATCAACTTCCAAGAAGGAGAAGAAGCAAAGCTTATAAGGCAATCCAAGAAGCTCATTTCTCAAAGTGATTTTCTTCATCCTTTCAAGTTCATCCAAGGTGATTTTTGAAGCAATCAATCTCCTACAAGCTATTGAAGAAACAAGATTCAAGGTAGAATCAATTACTCTCTTCATCCACTTCAAGAAGATACAAAGAGAAGATCAAAAGAGGAGATTGAAGAAAGAGTTCCTGTTCACGTGAACAGTACTCCGTGAAGAACATCTTCATCCAATCCAAGGTATTCAAGCTCATATCAAAGCGATCATCTTCCAAGATCTGTGAAGAAGGAAGCAAGGATCAAGGTAGCATCTATTCACTTCTTTATCCATTCAAAGAGATCAAAGAGAGAAGATCAAGAGAGGAGATTGGAAGAACAGTTACTGTTCACATGAACAGTACTCCGTGAAGAACAATCATCCAGTCAAGGGTGATTACAAGAAGATTGATTTGCAAGAAGAAGAGATCCCTATTGCTGATCAACAAAGCATATCGATACAAGGGCCAATTCCCTCTTACTCAATCTCTTGGTTTAGTTCCTTCACATTTGTTCTACTTTCAATATTGTTAAACATTGAAGTTGTGATTCGTCCTTACCGGTGGTTAGTAGGAAGGCAATTGGAGGGTGTTCCAATTTACGGTTGACGTCCCTACCAGGTGGTTAGTAGGAAGGCAATCGAAGGTGTTTCCGATCTGCAGTGTTGACGTCCCTACCGTTGGTTAGTAGGAAGGCAATCGGTGGTTTCCGATTTGCGGTTTGGTGCGCTGCACTAGTGGAGCCTCACCGGGTTTGGTGAGGGGTGGACGTAGGGCTGAGGATTCAGTCTGAACCATCTTAAAATCCATTGTGTTATGGTGTGTTTATGTGATTGCTTGTGCTAGATGCATGCTTAGGTTTAATATTCATATTACTTGTTCATCCTGCTAAGCAAATCATTGTCTTCTTTGTTAAGCTAGTTATATTCCGCTGCGATTCTCGTTGTCTAGCTTTAAAGAGGGTTGAATTGCGAAAAGAGGGGCAGATCTATTCACCCCCCCCCCTCTAGATCAGCCATCCACTACCCATCAAGTGGTATCACAGCACACAACAAGTGGTATCAGAGCCTAGCTCTGCTATTTTAAGATCCTACGATCTGCAGGGAAAGATCCGTGTTCATTGTGATTTAAATGGCTTCTTGTGCTACACGTGCTTCGATGGTTTCTCTGCCCACTTATGATGGTTCAGATTTTTCTACATGGCTAGGGAGATTGTTCATCTATGTTAGCTCAATAGATCCACAATTGTGGAATCTTATATACAATGGTCCTCATGAGCTGCCATCAAATTCAATTGATTGGTCAGCCGAAAATGAGACCAAACACAATGATAATCTTACTGCATATAACTTAATTATAGCTACAATTGATATTAGACTAACTCACATTGTGTCTTCCTGCAGCACAGCCAAGCAAGTACTGGACAAGTTGGTAAAAATCCATGAAGAAAAAGAACAAGAACAAGAATGCTTGATGGCCGACCGTGCAGAAGAGTCAAGCAAACCATCCTCATCAAAGGTAAATTCTGATTCCGAGGAATTCACTTTTGAAGAACTTATGGAATCCTATGATGAGTTATTTACACAATACAAAAAGGTAATATCAGAAAATAAAAAGTTGAAAAAGGATCTCAAGAAAAATAACCAACATGAAAGCTTGATTTGTAAAAACTGTTCTGCGTTTGAAAAGCTCTCTTTTGATCTAGACACACATAAACAAAGTATTGCATGTCTAAGAGATGAAAATGAAAATCTGCATGATGAAATCACTAGGTTGGAAGAAATTGTAATAAAACTTCAAAACCAACCTAAGGCAATTTCTAATGATCAAACTATGGCCGATGGGCTTATTCATGATGAGAGGTTGATTGAAGAAAATAAAAATTCTGTTTCATGCTCTGCTAATTTTGCATGTGAAAAATGTTCATTCTTGAGAAACATAAATGCTGGTCTCCATGATGATCTTGAAGGGCAACAAAATTTGATTGATTCTCTAAAAGAAGAGAATAAAGAGTTGTTGGAAAAGAAAATTGAATGTGAAAAAGTTGAAGAAGAATTGCATGAAAAATTGGCTGCACATGAAAAAGGTAAATCTATCATTGATGATCACTCCGAAACATTGCATGCTTTAGAACAACAAAGTCAAAATCTTAAAGCTGTAAATGCCATGCTCAATGAGCAATTGGCAGCATGTGAAAAGGGTCTTAATGAGTCTAAACATCATATTTCTTCACTTGAAAATAAAATTCAAGGTTTGAATGATTTCTTGTCAATGTTTGCCCAAATCCAAGATTTTGGCTCACCGGAAGCCACCACTTCATGTGGTCACCAAAAAGGGCATACTGCTCGAAAGAAAAGTAAAATTCAGCATTCTCATCCAAACATGCACCATAACATGTTCAATGCTAAATATCATGTTTTCCACAAAAAGAATGTCCATTGTTATTATTGTGGTAGACATGGTCACACTGTGCATGATTGTTTTATCTTGAGAAATGATGAGCTTAGAGCAGGACAGCAAGTGAAAGAACAAGGAAAGAAAGAAAGACACCACCCTCATACCATGAAAGGTAAGAATCATGCTCGCCCACAAAAGCATAGTTCACATGCACATGCACATGAACATAAAAAGGATAATCAATCTTTTGTGCGTTGCTTCTACTGTGATAATAATGGGCATGAGATGTATGGTTGCCATACAATGAGGGAAGATGATTTGATTGCCTTGAACAAGATGAGTCAAGATGCTAAACCTGTTGCTAACCCACAAGGACCCAAGCAAGCTTGGGTGCCTAAAAACTCCAAATAAGAATTTTGGGTGCAGGATGCCTTGGAGCTGAACAAATGAATGGTCAGGTAAATAAAAGCTCAAGGCACAGGTACGTACATAAACCTTTTAATTTCAATCATCTTGCATGTTTAGTCCTAACATGTAGATAGTGCATCATAAGTCTGCCAAATGTCATTAAATTCTATAAACTGAATTGCTCTTTGAAATACTTTACCCCCATGGTGTGAGATGAACTTTTCAGCTAGATTTTTTGCTCATACCATGCTGGACCACAGCTGCTTAGTTCATGAAATACTTATCTTGCTGATGTTGCTGATATGATGATGAGTTGTTTAATTCTTGCTACCAACCATGTGAAATTCCTAGATTTTGGTTTTGATGGTGTATACCATGGTTGCAATTTTCAACTCAGTAATTCACGATTAGCATTGTTCAAAGGGGAGTCTAGCAATTGGCATCATCATGTTGCATTCAGTTCAAAATAACTTGTGAATGATTTGTGTTTGCATCATCTTGTGATCTTATATACTTTAAAGCAAATCATGTTTAGAAAAATAAAACAAAACAAAACAAAAATGTGTGCAATCATCCATGCAGCATCTGCATTGCATTGTGTATTCATATAGTATGCCGCTAGGCGAACAAAAGGAGGTGTGCCGCTGGGCGAACAAAAGGAGGTGTGCCGTTGAGCAGACCAGAGAGGGGCAAAGGCAGATGTGCCGTTGGAGCTGAAAAAGGGGTGGATTAAGAACACACAAGCAAGTGGACAAAGGAAACAGACAGTTTATTCATGAAGAAATCGTGAGGGGGTTACATGCTCAAGGAAAACAAAGAGAGAAAGAAAGAAAAAAAGAAAAAAAAAGTAACGAGACAGTGAGGGGTGAATGTAGTCTCTCCCACTACATTGGAACCTCTCTCTCCCTCTCTTCTTCCCTTCTATTTCCTTCTTTCACTCAGACGGTGGTCGGGCTCTCTTCGCCTCTTCTCTCTTCGTCTCTTCTCTCTTCCCACATGGGTGGCGGTCGGAGCAGCCGGGGAGGGTAGCCCCTTTTCTCTTCTTCTCTTCTTCTCTTCTTCTCTTCTTCTCTCTCTTCGCACAGACAGTGGTGGTCGGAGTGGTAGTGGGGGGGTGAGAGGCGGGAGCCTCTCCTCTTCTTCTTCTTCTTCTCTTCTTCTCCTCCTTCTGCCCTCTGGGAGCTCCTCTTCGCCTCTTTCTTTTTTTCTTCTCTTTGTGAGGGCTTTTTATATGTGCGTCGTTGACGGGGGAGACCACATGATGGCACTGCCATCCGAGGTTGACCCAAGTCCCATCCTTATCAGGTAGAGGTCCCTTCGTCCAACTGGAAGATGACACCTAGGTATGGGGTTAGCTGGCGTTGAAATGGCCATGTTGCGCGCCAAGGAGCTCCTCCAGTGACCACTGTGTATCTTGCCGGCCTGTACCGTTCGAAGGAATTTCACGCTGTGCCGCTGGAAGGGGGCCAAGACGTTGTGCCGTTGAAGGGGAAAAATGCATGTGCCGTTGGAGGGCTCAATTGGGCGTGCCGTTGAAGCCCTCTACATGGCGTGCCGTTGAAGGGGCTGGCAGGCGTGCCATTGAAGGGCCTCTACATGGCGTGCCGTCAAAGGAGCTGGCAGGCGTGCCGTTGAAGGGCCTCTACATGGCGTGCCATTGAAGGGCCAATAAGACGTGCCGTTGAGGTCTTTGGAGGAAGTGCGCCGCCGAAGGGGGCTTCCATGGTGTGCCGCTGAAGGGGGCGCAGGGAGTGTGTCGTTGAGAGGGCAGCCAAGGTGTGCCGTCGGAGGCGTCTGGGCGGAGCATGCTGCTGGGGCACTTGAAGGGCGTGCCGCTGAGGGCTAGCAAGGGCGTGCCGCTGAAAGGCCGTTCGTAAGTGTGCCGCTAGAGGGGCACTTGAAGTGTGCCGCTGGAGGCATCAAAGTGGTGTGCCGGTGAAGGCGTTTGGAGGGTGTCTCCTCTTCTTCTTTTCTTCTTTTCATCTTCTCCTTTATTTTTTTCTCTTCTTTATTCCCCGCTGGAGGTGGAATTAGGAAGTGTGTCGTTGGAAAGCTGAGACTGTGCCGTTGAAGGGGCAAAGGGTTGTGCCGCTGGAGGTAGCTGAGGGTGTGCCGTCGAAGGCACCTGGGGGTGTGTCGTTGAAGGCACCTGAGGGTGCGCCATTGAAGGCGCCTGAGGGGCGTGCCGTTGAAGGGCACTGAGGGTGTGCCGCTGGACGGCTATTTGGGGTGTGCCGCTGGACGGCCATTTGGGTTGATGTGCCATTGGAAGAGGCAAGAAAGGGGTGTGCCATTGAATGGCACTTTATGGGTGTGCCGTTGGAGAGGCACCTAAGAGTGTGTGATGTTGGAAGGGCACTTGAGGGGCCTCCTTTTCTTCTTCTCATCTTCTCTTCTCTTTTCTCCTCTTCTTTATCCCCCTACACGTAAACATGGGGGTGAGAATTTTTTAGTGTCCACACCCTCCCTCTTTCCCGGTGCACCCCTAGCCAGTCCTTGAGAGGTCTCCGATCTGTCGTTTCTTTCGGGTTTTCTGAGATTTTATCAAAGGTGTTGTCGCCCTTGGCACGCACCTTCAATCGTCAGGTTCCATCACTCCATGTGGACGCGTTCCCTTTATCTCCCTTACCACTCGGGTCAAGGGGAGATAATGTGAATTTTCGTTAGAAATAACAACATGTTAAAAGATAAAAGGAAGCAACAAACAAATGGAACAATAACACGTTAAAAGACTAAAGGAAGTAACAAACCAATGAAATGAACAACGGTAAAACGCTTCAACCAAGGTAAGGGAACTGCAATCAACACAAAGAGAATCGGACCGAACGACAACTAAGCAACTTGAACACTCATCCCGCAAGGAAGAAAGAACGGAAAACAATCAAGAGAAAGGAAGAGAAAACCCATACAAACTGTATAAAATCAAGGAAGAGAAGAAGAGAAAAGGGCATGAGAATGTAAAGAGGAGTGGGCCCCTCGCAGCTCTGGACCGGCACACCTGCCCCTAGGCCTTCACCAGTGCAGCCTGCTCGTGCCTCCATCGACACACCTCGGACCACTCTCTGCCCGGCACGCCTCCGTCCAGCCTCCTCCGGCACACCCTAGCCGACCCTACCCAACACACCCAGTTAGGCCTAGTCTGGCACACCTGACCCCAGACCTTCCCCGACACACTACACGCCGCCTTGTCCGGCACGCCTGTCCAAGCTCTCATCCGGCACACTTAGCCACCTGCCCAGTACACTCCCCACTCCTTACCCGGTACGCCCAGTCGTGGCCTCCCCTGGTACGCCCCTCTTCTCGAGCCTTTGTCGGCACACACCCATCCCATTAGCCCGGTACACCCCTGCTCTCGGGCCTTTACCGGCACACCCGTCTGGCCTTCCCCGGTACACCCTTTTGGTGCCTTCGCCGGCACGCTGGCCCCAGCTCGCCCGGTACACCCCTTCAGCCCCCCCAACGGCCCACTCTTCCATATAAAAAAATGTGTAAACAAAAAAAAGGGAAATATGATAACCATAATGACCAAAAAAACAAAAGGGACAAAGAATATATATATATATATATATATATATATATAATGATAATAATAATGATGATGATAGAAGGGGGAGGGTTAGAGTGAATAAATAAATCTAGACATATAATAAATAAACAAAAAATGGGAAGGATGTGTAATTGATGCGGGACGGACCAGAGACACGACTCGAATTAGGAATGCGAACCCAAGACTCTAGACGAGCTCGTGATTGTCCCTTAGCGAGGGAAGCGTCGGACGTGCGCGGTTGAGAAACCGGCAGTGAGCTAGGGTGATCGGCTCTCTCTTGTGCCCGGATCGAGTCACGGGACGGTCACGCTCTCTCTCGCAGCAGCGGTGATATCACAATATATGGCGAGCTAGATATCCCTACACATGCTCTCTAGCAGCGGCATAAAGATATATATACGAAAGAAGGCAAATGCCGAGAAGGGAGCGAAAATAATACCTCCACGCTACCGGGCGTGGGGAAGACGGACTCGGCCGATCTTGTACTCCCGGAACAAATATTACACCATAATGACAGCAATGAAATATCGCCCACTCCACGCAGGGAGGTAAAGGGCTACACAAGTGGGCCCGGGAGGACCGATTTCGAGTTGACGGGCGGCTTCACGCGTAGCTTCGGCAGCACACGTACTCGCGACCATGAGACCCGCGTACTGGCCGGAGGGGTCGTGTAGGACCCGGTGGCACCGCTGTAGTGGGGACGCTTAGGGAAGCGCTCCCAGGTATGGCGACACACTGGAACGTTGACCGGAGGCCGGGCGGCTCCGTTCGGCACCGGTCGGAATAACCGGCCACGGATCTGCCGGTTCTGTTTTTAGGCGTGCGCTCCGGCGAGATCGGACGCTGCGATCAGCCCCGATGTCGGATCGACACGAAACTGGCGCCGTTGGAAAACTAACTAGAAATACTTCAAGATAAAACTGGAGAGAGACGCTGGATATTCACGGATCTGGGCATTAACTATTTTTGAAGCTGCTGTTGTACAGTACCCGAACCATCAGATCAACAGGAAACTTTCCTGTGGATTGCCTTTGACCGCAAGGTAGACGTCCGAATCTGAAGTTGGGTTCTTCAGTAAAGTTGTAGGAAATCAAATGAGGAAATCAAGACTATTTTTAGATCTGGAACATATGGTGGCCTGGATTTTCTAGAGAGTTTACATTAGACTGTGGTCGGATCTGGACTGATGTAGATAGAACTGTAGATGAGTTGGGACAGGAATTTCTAAAAATATGAAACGAACTTTTCTAAATTCCAAAAAAATTTGGAGAGGTAGAGGAGGGTGGACAGAACTCCCAGTAAAATTGGGGGCTCCAAGAAAATTCAAAAGGTGGTCGGGAAATGGAAAACACAGGGAAACTATCACTGTAGACAGAGATCTGGCAGAATTAGAATGATAGTTTGAACGAAAATAGAAAAATACCAAATGAAGGAAATATGACTTGAATTTTTTTGTGAAGATAAGGGTTCGAGAGGTGAACCACTCCTGAAAATTTCAGCTCCAGAGGAGGAGGGAGGTGGGACCAGAAATTCATGGAAGTTGCCTCTGTCCTGGATGGATAGATTACCAAAGATGACTTCACGGCGGCTCGATGGCGGCACGAACGGCGGCGGCGGCGGCACCGATGAACTCAGAGATTGAGGGGGAGGAGATAGAGGGGTTCCACTCTAGAATTGGGGGTTGGGGATGAAGAAAACCAGAGGGAGAGAGAGGGGAGGTCGAAATTCTCACAAGGGGGGCTCTTGCACAATACTTTTTTCACTTTCCTTAATTCTAGAATAATAGAAATACATGACTTATATAATAAATAAAAAAAGACCATGAATACCTTTAGATCTAGGATTTGGAGGGGCATTTAAGGGACTTTATATTTGATCTAAATAAAATAAAATAAAATTCCTAATTAATTCTAATGGGGGGGACAAGGTAGGTGAGGTAGGTAGCATACCTTAAAATTTTTAATTCACTTATCTCTCATGTGGTCAATTGGCATTCCAACCTTCTAGATGGCCACCTAGGATGGTTGACCAGCCCCACATGGTCTAGGTGGACTAATGGGAAAGGGGTGAGAGCCCCCTTGCTTGGGCCTACTGGAATTTTACGTATAAACCCACTAAGACTTACAATTGCGTACCCATATAACACAAGGGTATACATACGAATATGAAAGGACATAAATGCGAACAAAATGCAGACGATCTTGCCTCGATGTCCCCATCAGTAATCAAGAATAATAATGATAATAATAATAACAAACGAATACTAAAACCACCCAAAAATGTGTAAAAGGGAAATACGCAATAAAAAATATATAATTGGAAACCCAGATAAAAAAATAGTAATAATCCACAGTGCAGCCCCATCTCTCCCCGTGACCCGGTGCTGAAGGAACAATAATGCCGTCTTGGGAATTATCCCAACATGGCCATGACCCGACCTCGCCTCGGGCCGACATTCTGATTAAATCAGACCCGTTTCTTAGGCCGGATCCCTTCCGAGCGATTATTAAAATTGCCATACATTCGGCAGACATTTGAACGGGTTCACCCCGGTTTCCGTCGCATTTCTATCACAGACCTGTGTCTGGACATGAAAAGGTCCGTGAATGACCAACATGGCCGATGGCTCTTATCCCGATGCAGATCCTTAGTGTGATTTATTCCTCCTCACCATTGCGCAGTTAGTATTAATTCTTTTAGGCCGCAGGGCCCCTGGTTTCGGCAATTAATCAAGGGTGTTCCCTCATATGGGAGATGTAAATGACGTCGTGACCTTTATGGCACGATGGGATCTGGTCCCGACTCGAACCACACAATCGTCTGACTGAGTCGGAACGAGCGCACCACGGGCTTCAACGAAGCCCGAATAAACTGTCACTTCGTGACTGGCACGCCGACGCACTTAATAAACCAAACAAACCCAATAAACGAATAAACGACTAATCAATGAAATAAGTGCGTCCACATGGCACAGGGAGTGGGTGCCGTTGGAAGGGCACTTGAGGGGCTTCCTTTTCTTCTTTTCTTCTTTTCTTCTTTTCTTCTTCTCATCTTCTCTTATCTTTTCTCCTTTTCTTTATTCCCCTGCACGTAAACATGGGGTGAGAATTTTTTAGTGTCCACAAGTGCGCCGGGTAAAGGGCGGATTGGGTGTGCCGGACGGAGGTAAACCAGGAGTGCACTGGCCAAATGCCGTTGGGAGTGTGCCGGGTGGAGCACCCTGAGGGCGTGCCGGGTAAAGGGGTGGCCACGGTGTGTGCCGGGCAAAGCGCGGATTGAGGTGTGCCGGGCAGGGGAGGTCAGTGTGTGCTGGGCAAGAGACTAATCTAAGTGTGCCGGTTGAAGGCGACAAGGGGATACACTAACCAACAGACAGGTCCAGGGTGTTGAATGGAAACAATGGGTTCAAGCTGTTCAAGAGAGGAGGCAAAAGCTGGTACACGTGAGAGGGAGAGAGAGAGCGACTGGGCCTCATCCATGGGCTGGCAGCCTAACGAGGCTACAAGGGATTTTCTCCTTGGAGGGTAAGCCACAGGGTACCGCCCATGAGATTGGGCAGGCCATGGCCGCCTTCTCCTCGGATGATTCTCCCTTTGAGGGAGGATAGGATGGACATAGCATCGAAAAAAAAAGGGAATCGTGAACATAAATAAATAAAATAAAAAAGGGGGGGAATGCCGTAAGAAGAACAGACACAAGGAAGCACGGGCGTGCCGTCAGAGAAATGTTCTCAAGCTCCTCTTCATTTCTTGCCAAAGAAATAAGCCCAAAAGGGGCAGAGGCTAATACAATGCAAGGGGGGGAGAAACCCCAGGGAAAGTAAATAACGGGGAGAAGCTAAGATGTATGGAGGAAATATAATGATGCGAAACGGACACGCAACCTGAGACTCTAGCTCGCGGACGCCCCTAGCGAGGGAAACGCCGGATCTTGCGCGGTTGAGGAACCGGCGATGAGTTGGATAGTCGGCTCACTTTTGTGCCCGGATCGAGTCACGGGATGGGTTTCGCTCTCTCTCGCTGCGGTGATTTAAATTTGAACGAGCTAGTAACCTATCACTCGCAGCGGCATATACAAATCAATACGAAATCAGCAAATACGATAAGAGAGAGTGGCAAATTTACTTCCACGCTACCGAGCGTGGGGAAGATAATCCCGGCCAAATTTGTACCCCCGGTTAAACAATTTCAGCGAATTTATAAATTCAAACCCACTCCATGCAGGGAGGTAATAGGTCACATGTGGGGCCCGGGAGTATTGAGTTTGGGTTGACGGGCAGCGTTTTGAGTCGCCCCGTTGGTGCCGAAAAGTCACGGTTCGGTGCTGTCCGGAAGGCGCATGCTATGGGTTGTGGGACCCACGTACTGCTCGCACCTCCGAACTGGGCGGGGTGGGTCCCGCTACGAAGAGGACTGCTGGGGGGATGATCCCTAGGAGAGGGACACCCTGGATCACCTTTTGGAAGGCGAGGCGGCTCCGATCGTCATGTGTGAAGCTTACTATCCACGGATCGGAGTTGCTGTTTCAGGCATGCGCGATCCGGCGGCAAAATTTGTTGCGACCAGCTCCGATCTCGGAACGTCGTAAAACTGGTGCCGTTGGAAAGCTAGCTCGAAGTACTTCAACTCTCTGGTATTATAGGATTTTTGTGGGGGCCGTAATTTCCATGGCAGAATTTTCCACAGGGCTGTTCTCAGTCTCAGATTTGACCGGACATATTGAGATCTGCTTGAGAAAGTGCGTTGACAGTGACTCAAACTTCGGATTTGGGAGTTGGGTCCTTTATGAAAGCTATAAAGGGAAAAGTAAGGAAGACGTGAATAATTGTTTTGTAATTTATGGTGGAGGTTTGATATGGGAAATGGATTTTATAGCACAGGTGGGTCGGATCTAGACTGCATAGGACAGAACAGATTTGGGAAAAGACAGTGATTTTTAGAAAATGTAAACGAGATCTAAAATTCTCACAAAAATTCGTGGAAGGGGGATTAGGTGGATAGAATCCCAATTAATATTTTAACTCATTCAAACATGGGGAAGGGGGTCGAACTATGGAAGAACACAGTTGCTGTGACACAAGACAGAACAGTGGCAGATCTGGAAGGTTGTGGGAGACTAAATGGGAAAATAGGAAAACGAAGTAAAGAAAATCCACAATTTTTTCTGGGACGTGGGATAGACCTTGGAAACTCACCCTGAAAATTTCATGTCCAACAGATCATGGAGTTGAGATCTAAAAATCACGGACTCAACTTCTATCCAGAGTGGATAGAACACCGAAGAAGCGGCGGTGGCGACACGACGGCGGTGCGATGGCGGCGGCAGCGGTGGAGATGAGATTCACACTCAAAGAGGACTGGATTGGGAGGTATCACATCTCAGAGATCTGATCTCTCACAGCTGCAAGGGGAGATAGGAGAGAGGAAGGGGGGCACTTGGCCTTCTTGGTTATTTTTTCGTAAAATTCTTCATTAATTCAACAAATGACACTATACATCCTCTTATATAGAGCATTGCAAGGGTGGGGGTTGGGAATTTCGTGGGAGAGAGGGGAGGGGTGAGGGGGTGTGCACATTGGACCATGGGGAGGGAGGGGGAGACCAAGGGGAGGGGAAGGAAGCTTCCTCCCTTTGAAAATTCAAAGGAGGGAAGTCCAAGTTTGGTAGGTAACCAACCTTGGACCAAGAAAGGGGGGACAGCCACCTTCCACCAGCCACCTAGCCTCCATCACATTTCCCTTTTCATACCTAGCATGCTAACCCATTAGGCATATTCACATTGAAACCCCTTTTGGCCTAATTAAGGCCCAAAGGCCCATTAACTCTAGCCCAACACATAGCCTAGCCCATTTGCCATATTTAACACAATTGTCCAACATGGACTACAATAGGGCCCAACATGGCCTAAAAATAAGTGAAATAAAGATGATGGCTCGGCCGATGCGTCCACGTCATCCGCGAGCTAAGCGGGCCCCCGGCGTATCCTCGGCCACTGATGCGTATTGCGGCGTGTGTCCGCACCATACAATAGGGAGGGGGACGGAGCACATGCTCCTCCCCCTTTGAATCTCTTCTCTCTGCCATGTATCCCACCTTCTTCTCTTCTTCTCTCTTCTTCTTTTCTTCTCCTTTCTCCTCTCTCTTCTTCTCTTCCTCTCTTCACTCAAGCGGTGGCCGGAGTAGTAGGAAATCCAGAGGGATGGAGGAGGGGGCAACGTCTCTTTTCTATTCCTCTCTTCTTCTTCTCTTCATGCACACAGGCGGTGGTGGACGGGGTAGCCGGTTTTTTTCTTCCTCTTGTTCTCTTCTCCTCTTCTGATCCTCTTCTCTGTCTGTGTGTCTTCCTCCTTTCTCTCTTCACCGTGAGAGGCTTTTGTACCTCTGTTGGTGTTGACGACACTGGCGACGCCGGTCAATTCGAGGTTGACCTTGGTCTTGTCTCCGCCAGAGGGATGCTTGCGTGCTCAAGCCAGAAGCTGACAGCTCGGCAAGGTCTTCCTGGCTTCGACGCGACCGTGCTGCGCGCCGAGGGTCACACGCAGTGTCCGGCGTGTTTGCCGCCGCTGTGCCAGACAGGGCTGGCAGTGAGCGTGCCGGGTGGAGCACCATGAAGGTGCACCGGCCAAGGGCCGCTTGAGGCGTGTCAGGTGAGGCCAGCAATAAGTGTGTCGGCTGAGGGGTGCTGAGCAGCGTGCCGCTGGAGGGCTTGGCAGGTGTGCCGCTGGAGGCCTTGGCAGTGTGCCATTGGAGGGTTCTCAAGGCGTGCCGTTGGAGGCGTTTGGCAGTGTGCCGTTGGAAGGGCATGTTGAGAGGTTTCCTTTTCTTCTTTTCGCCGCTGGAGGCCTTGGCAGTGTGCCGTTGGAGGGTTCTCAAGGCGTGCCGTTGGAGGCGTTTGGCAGTGTGCCGTTGGAAGGGCATGTTGAGAGGTTTCCTTTTCTTCTTTTCTTCTTCTCATCTTCTCTTCTCTTTTCTCCTCTTATTTATTCTCCTACACGTAAACATGGGGTGAGAATTTTTTAGTGTCCACAAGCCCTCAGAGTATAAAGAGAAGCACATGTTGTACTGTAGGGATAGATGATGGACGACGTGTACATGCTCGTAGAGAGGGTTGACACAGTCGTGGCTCTAGCAAGTGTGTTTAAGGCAAGTAGTGTAGATAAGCGGAGGACTCGATCTTATGATTATGGAGCGTGGAGAAAGTGGGTCACTTTAGTTTTAGATATCGATGTTGGTCATAGTCTCTCACGTAAACTAAGAGATGTGGTGCCACATCGAGACGTGCAGCATTGTTGAGCTATGCGAGGCACCAAGCTTGAATGGGGGCATCTGGGTATAGGATGTGAGGCTAATGGACGGCTTGTGGATTCACCACCAAGTTGATCTTCAGGTGGCCTATATATGGATTCAAGTCAAATTGGAGATTTGTTAAGGGTGTCTTGATCTGCAAGTAATGGAGTCAGTTAGGACTCTTATTTGAGTCTGTTTAGGACTCTAGGTAGGTATTAGAAGATAGTCCTAATAGAATTAAGAGACTACTAGGAGTCTTCGGTAAATAAGGCTGTAATATTCCAAAGGTGGAGAGACGGTACGTAGGCATCAGGTGTTCGGTGAGGGAGGAAGGTGCAATTATATATTTGCCTAGTGAAATATTATAGTTCCTCTAAATTTCTCTCTTATTCTATGCCGGTGATGTGTGACGTGTGTTGTGTGTGTGATCGATGGCCATTGTCCAAATCCCAACAATGAAGAACATGGGCATCATGCCCGCTGGTTTTGGCATGGGGTGAGTGATCGAGACCCCTCTCCAGACCTATGGTTGGTTGCTGCACTCGTTAATTAACCACAGTACTGTCTGACTGTGTGGGTTCGATTTCCTGTTACAAAAAAGTCGTGGGTTAGCAAAATGCGACGCTCCTGGTCTTGCCATTTAATTACCCTCCTCTCGGAAGGAGAGAAAAGCTACAGCTGGAACGAGCAGCTCATACACATACAAATGCAGACACATGCCGACAGGTTCCCTCTTACATGAAAGCTCATGATCTGTGCCTGCTGCGCAGGCTGGCCCTCCGTCTGCATGCATTTGACAATTATGTGCGGAAGTACGTAAAAAGATTAGGGAACCATGTGAGTCTGAGGTAGCTGGGGGGACAGAGGGAGGCCGATGCAGGCGATGAGATGACTGGACGCTAAGCAGATCTGCGGAGAACAGTAGTACACACATTGAGAGAGATGCGGATGGGATGGGTTATTGCATGATTTTGAGGAGGCGTTCATGTGTTACTCTTTTCATAATTACTACTGTTCCAACCAGAAGGGGATCGAGTTGCATGTTTAATTTGTTTGCTTGCTTTCTCCCACACGTACGCTATGTACATACAATTTGATTGGGATCGATGTCGTGGGAGCCGGGATTGAGACGGGGCCGGGGGAGGAGTGCCATCGATCGAGATGGAATCAAACCACCCCCAACTGCTGTATGTCTTTCTCTATCTTGCTCAACATCAATAGCCACCACAGTCTAGGGGCTGTTTTGTTAATCGGGTACAGTTAGCGTAAGTGATCTTCGGAGGTCGTTTGCGTTAACCGACCCCGATTAACGTGAAGTGTGTGAGGGAGAGGCGAGGTCTACCGGAAGATTCTCGCTCTCTCCGATTACGTCATCCTCCCAATAATTTCGCTATCAAAGCGACCCTAGTAGTATTTGTGCATGAAGTTCGAGTTTCTTCTATATATAGAAATGAGCAGAAAATTAGGAGTCCCCAACATTGAGGTGGAGATAATATATGTGATATGCAACTGTGATAGACATCTAGAAGCATAATCGAAATTAAAACAGTTTACATGAAATTTCCCAAAAGCCTGCATGGAAACGAGGTTCATATATATTGAGACTTTTCTTTTTCCACTGCAACATAATTTAATTAGTTTTAGTTTAGCGAAAATTGGGACGACAATCTTCTTATTTCAACAATTGCGGAATTGCCATCCTGTTTTGCCGGTATTAAAAATAACTCTCTTGAATGGGCATCAGTGCAGAACTACTGCCCTTGAATAGTCAGTATTCCTATGAAAACTGCAGTTATTTCATCGGCACATTGTGCCAAAGAGAGATAACGAGAGATAAAGAGATAGACATGTGAAGAGAAAGAAAGAGTTTTAAGAGAGATTATGGGTATTTTGATCTTTTCTCAAATTTAATTAAAGACTAACCGAAGTTAAATAAGCAATTTTAACGGAACACTAACTGCAAGTGAGGGTATTTATGAAAGTATTAATGTAACGAGATTATTTATATCAATAGCAAAATAACGATGTAATTTTACAACTCTTGAAAATAAATATGGTATTTATGAAAAAAATAGCATACATACGTCACGAATTAGAGTGCTAAATATCAAAATAAATCAATAATCACACTAGGCATATATCATCATCTAGCTAGGGCCATGATCGAGTTGCTTGTAAACATATATAAGATCAATAATAATTAATGGAACTTGAATTGTGAAGATGGATAGTAATTAGCATCATAGTTAGACCATGAATCATCATAACTGTGACACAATAACTATCACCCCATGTTCAGATCTTGATGCAGCTCACATAGCAATTCAGTGGTTCAGCATTATTATGATCGGCCGTCAGAATTACTATATATTATACAAACAAATTAAGGGAGCTTTACACCTTTCAATTAGCTAGACGGTCAAACTGCACATGGTCGTCATAGCTAGTTTTTATGGCCGTGGAAACTGGCCATCGTTCTATATATATGATTGTCAAAGACTCAAAATTACTATTAGGGCTTATTTGTTGTCGGGTTAGGATAGGTAGATAAGATACCCGATGAGAGAGAATTGTGGAGGACTCATATCTTCCTCTCACACACACGCTCCTTAACCGAGGTCGGATACCATATTCGACTCTCGAGAGTCGAATACGATATCCAACACCAGTTTTAAAGAGGGCCTTATAGTATTGACTGAGAGAGCATGGCTCAGTGGGCATATAAGTGGGTGGGATTGTCAAATCAAGACTTAAACTTACTATTATATTTAAGGCTACAATTTCATTAAAATTAATTAGGTGCATATATATACAAGTGGATCTTACACTATTTAATCATTAAATAGTGGCTAGCCGTGAAAACCATGGCCTGTATATATAGGACGGCCCAAGATCCCTAACCCAAGGGTATCATACATTTTTTGGTCATCTAGTACATGTTGTGACTCAATTAATATATAGATTAGTATATATATATATATATATACTGTCATTTGAGTTTCATACATATAAAGGAAACCGGTTAATTAATTGCCATCAACGATAGTTTATCAAAAAGCCAGACATCAAAATCTCCATCACTGTCTCTCAAAATCCAAACAAGGTCAACCGGGTGTAATCGAGTCAAAGCAGTGGAAAGATTCCCGGGAAAATGTTTATCAAGGGCCACTAACATTTTGACCTCTTCGAATGGAATATTGAAATCTTATAATAGCAAAAAGAGGTACCCATCACATTTTCCATAATCTGAAAGAGACCTAATCATCATTTTGTCATAGTCTCCTCCATATATCATTACCCACATATATAATCTCCTGCTCTCTATCCCATATTCTCTCCAGTATTCCCTCAGCTAAAGTGCCTTTGTCACAGATCTAACTCAGAAGGGGAGATCATGGGGATCGCATGCAGCTGGTCCGGACAGATAATTATTTGAGAAAATATTGCTCTAGAGAAGATTCAAGTAGCCTCGTATTTTCTACATACGAGATGAAGATAACAGGATGACACAGAGCAGAGAGAACGGAGGGCATGCCAGAGAGGAATACAGACCATGATGCTCCACGAAGCCATGCTATATATATGTACAGTCGTATTACTATGGAACTCTACTCCATCTGCAAGAGGCATAATTAAGGCTGTATTGTGGTTGGAGGTGATTGGTTTCCCAAGGCAGAACACTCGAATCAAATGTGTGAACGGTTTACCGATTGGAAAAAACCAGCCATTGGTGGCTGAGTCTAAAAAGAAGAAGAAAAAACAGCCATTGGGACAATGCTCAGATGTGTCGAGTGTCAGCATTGCTCGAGCAGCAGTTCTTTAGTCTGTAACCACAACCAATGCTTGCATAATGTCAGTGGTGGCGAATGGGGCATTGGGAAGATGAGGGTGTGTTTTGGAAACGAAACAGATACAAATGTGGGCTTGTCCTTTCTATAAGTAGAAAAGTTTAAAATGTGTCTTCATGTAGATATTTTAAAGTTTCATTGCTTCATTTTGATATTTCATCCTTTGTGTTGTCCTTTTTCAGATGTTTTCTCAAGATTCTAAGTCTCAGAAATTATGGGAAACCCATGTGGAATGGACAAGGACATGAACTGCCTGGCCTGACCCCTTCCTCGATCTGGCCCTTGTACATGGAGATGTGGTGGCCACTTGGCTACCCTCTCCAGCAAGGTGGTTTGTCTGGATTCGTTGGTTTAGTTCATGCAGTGCTAAATTCTTCCTCATACACCGTATACAGGTTAAACTAATGCGTTTCGTTGATGTAAGATCATCCATTTCATCTATTATTGATAAAACTGTATTTTTTTAGCGAAAATGCTATCATAGCTTAACAAAACGTAGACGGTTACCTGTGTTTTTACTTGGAAATGACGTATATTCGTACATTGGATCTCTCTCTCTCTCTCTCTCTCTCTCTCTCTCTCTCTCTCTCTCTCTCTCTCTCTCTCTCTCTCTCGCTGTGTGTGTGTGGAAGAAGGTTGCACAAAGTATTGCCACTGTTGGAGGAGGTGGGTAGGTGGATCAGCATTCCCTTTCTCCCTTACGCTGATTCAAGTAGCAGCTGCATGCACACTGCCTCTGCTTCTCACGATGGGAATGAGGAAAGGGTTGCCGGAATTCTACCCTTTGTCTCCTTCAATTTGAGGCAGTGTATCAGTGGGTGGGGAAGGGGACTGTGGCAACAGCTAGCTGCATGCTGTTGTTGTCACTGTCCCTCTAGGTGGATCCCTTTCCCCGATTCTCTATCTCTATCTCTCCCTCTCCCTATCATACCCCTACCCCACGACCACACAAAGGGGGAGGGAGAGAGAGAGAGAGAGAGAGAAATTGATGACCTTATGTTTGGGGCAGGGTAGTCTCCGTGCGGAAGAAGGGTATCTATATATGGCGATAGACAGTAGAACCTTCTTTGTACGAATATTCTGCAAGAAACGAAGGTATATATATATATATATACCTTAGTTCAAATGGTGTTTAACTGGGGTGTTTTAATCAAGTGGGATAGATTCTAGACAGTGGATAGTGATAACCAATAAATAATAACGAAAGAGATAGATTACCTGGCTTACATCTGAATAAAGAAGAGCATGGTGACTGAAAACTAGAAAAGTCCCTTATTTTGCTATCTATGACAACAATATGTAACATAATGTCTAAAGAAAGAGTTTAATTCATTCAAGAACTTTGATGTTATCCTAGGAAAGAAAATGCCATATGTTCTTGGTCGTTTAAAGGATTGAATGAGCGAATGTGTTGCACTTCAGCATATGAAGGGGAAGTGACATGCAGGAAAAAAAATTTCTCTCCTTTTGTTTGTTTTTTTCCCCCCGGGGAGGGGGTTAGGGGGGGGGGGGGATTGTGACGATGCTGAGTTCAGAAATCGTTACATAGAGGAGGATATGTTTTATGTCCAAGAAAAATCGGAACTTTTGTGGGAACGGGTACTGGGTTATTCACTTTCTGTAGTTTCTGCTAATGCTCTTGATGAAACTATGTGTTATTCTTTTGGTTCTCTCGTTGTACTTTTCGTGTAGAACTTTTATACATGTGTCTCACCTGCTTAGATATCACTCAGAAGCCCTTTAGGTTCACTAAATTTGGCCAATATCAAATTTTTCTAACTAATATCAGTAAAGGAAGCTTTAAACAGAATTGATGTAAGAAATCCCATTCAGATGAACTAAAAGTAAGTTAGTTCAAGCGGTTCGACTAATCCTATCCTTCTGCTTCTCATCTTCACTGTTGGCTCGCGCTAGGGTCCTCTGAGAGGGTATCATAGCTTCTAATCGAGTTCCCACATGACGTCAAAGTATTATGTACACTTAAATTTATAATGAGATATCGAGCAAGAGAGCGTCAGAAGGAGCGGGTGGAGCTTCCAGAAGTCGAGCCGAGTGCTGAGGCTAAGTGTCTGTAGACTTGTTCTTGAGCTTAGAGCAAAGCGTCGAGTGTCAGGCAATTGGAGTTGAGACTCTCTGGCTAGCTAAGAGAGGGAGAATTCCGCACGTCTAGAGCTAGGCTTTCTATGCACAGATAAAGAGAAGTTCTCATCTAGGGGTGAGGTATCCCGGGAAAACCCTCTGACACTTAAATCAACACAAGATAAGACGTCTAAAAATAAAGGTAAGCTGTAGAGCAGAGAGGGACAAGTGCTGGGAGGCCACTTTTGGCTTGAGTTGCATCGCAATGGGTTGCATATAGTTGAGTATCATATCCAACAAAGGCCATGGTGACCTGTCTTTATATATAGTCATTGAGTCGAGATGCATTAAATGCCCACTCTATTGTTAGGACGGGCATGCGGTTGGATGGCCATCTATATATTCTAGGACGTAGGGTCCGTCAAGATGTGTGAGAGTACGTAGGTGGCTGTGGAACAATGTGCAGAGAGGGGCGACAGGATAGGGTATTGAACTGTCGGGCATGGCCGTTTATATTCATAGTCAATTGACGTCTGTGTTGTCATTAATGTGGTTGAAATTTGAGCAATGGGTGAGAAACGGCTAAAGCGGTGAGAAGGTACCACGTACTAGGGTTCAGTGGATTGTAGAGAGAGCCTACATCAGAACCAAATGTTTCAAGCATGAATTGGCCCACAAAAGCTAAAAGGCTATCATATTTTCTATCTTGCGTAACTGTCACTTTAGTAAGCAGGACCCTTTACACACTCTCATGTAGAGAGAAACGTTAAAAGAATATAGAATATTTAGATGAGTGTTACATAATGCTTAATTGTCGATCCCGTAGTCGAAAGCTATATATATTCACTAGTATACTCTTGCATATGTTAATTGTATACCAATTGACCAACACCTACTTCTCGTTGTGGCTGTCATTGTTTCGCACATATAGATATTGTTACTGTTAGACGCCATTTTCACTCAGTAAATTTACATCAATATATTATGCGTTTGAAGTTGTTGAGAATATGTCTCATATTTAGGAGGCAGGAGGCACATCAAGTTCTGGAACAGTGGATCAGGGAGAATTTTCCACTGTGATGTATATAGTATGCCTCAAATCTGGGGTAGGAACAAGGCCACTAGCTTGTTGTTGTCACTAGGGAGGAGGCTGGACGTGTCGACACCAGAGTTCGTCGACTCGGTGATCCGTACCAGATCGGTTCTTCCCTGATCCGGTACGGTACACCTAAAATATACTAATTTTTTTTGTGACTCGACCCGACTCGGCTCGAGTCGGCACGAGTCGACTTGACTCGTTTCTTTCCTGATCCGGTACGATACGCCCGAGTCAAGCGAGTCAAAATCGAGTCGTCTAACCGTGGTCGACACCAGGCCGACAAAAGTGTTATTATCACTAGGCCAACTAAGATGTCGATCGACACACACAAAGATCACACTTCTGGTATCTATACCTGGTTGCCGACACCACCTTGATCATGCAATCCGATTTAGTGTGGTACTTTTTGTGAAGGTGATATGGGCTCAGTCAGTTGGGGGTGAAATTTTTTAATATTTTTATATTAAAACAAGTTAAAATATGATATGCTTATATTAGTGAAACCCTCTGGTTGGTCTAATTCAATAAACTTTAATAGGAGACCATAAAAATGAATTTTATTAGAGCTTGCGGAGTATTGAATTATATATATATATATTACATTGTGATATATATATATATATATATATTATTGGAGAATGGGCTTCATTTATATGGGACTATTTTGGACGTTTTGGTATTGTGCAACCAGGAGGCCACATGACTTGCTTCCAACATATCTCATATTCTCTGTTGGGCTGCAAATCCTCTTCTCTGTATGGTCTGTTTACACAGATTGTTATACGTGCGATGCTGTGGGAGTTTTGGAGGGCTCACAATCTATTCAGATATGAAGGCTCCCGAAGTTCTGGACAGAGCATTAAGGCCAAAGTTATTGATCATGTTAAGCTCGTCATGTCACAAGTTCACTTGCAAGAGGCGGACTACCACAAAAGGGGATTCATGGCATCTTTTGGCATCCAACCTGGCCCTCCTCCACGACGACCTTGTCGCATCGTCCGTTGCTGTCATCCTCCACTGCAATATTTGAAAATGAATACTGACGGAGCTCACAAGGCTAACAACATTTCTGGTGGTGGCGGTATTATCAGAAACCATGAAGGCAAGATTATATTTACTTTCTCCCACTTCTATGGCAACTGCAACAGTTTGATGGCGGAAGCTAGAGCGTTAGTCGTCGATGGCCTCAAATATGCTCAAGCCCTTCATTGTTTGCCTCATTTCACTGAATGTGACTCTAAAATTCTGGTTGATGTGCTTGCGGATACTTCCTCCTGCCCGTGAAAAATCATCACTGCGGTGCGGGAAATCAAATCCATTTGTGGTGCAGGAAGAGTTACTCATGTCCTCTGAGAAGTTAACCACGTTGCAGACCGGCTCGCCTGTTGGAAATATTGCTGAAAATAGCAAATATCAAATAACAAATTAATTAAAACTAACACATAAATTAAGAAGTTTAAGAAAGCGTAGCCTTTTGATCGAAGCGCGATGTCGCCGAACTAAGAGAACTTATTACCGGCCGACGTGCGATCCTCGTGACAACGATCTCCTAGAGATACGACGACCCCGGATAGGCGACACCATCTCTCTCGTCGGCACGTCCTCGAAGAGAACTTTAGCGAATCTCAACCCAGCTTTCAAGAACTCATCACAAATGAACTAAAACTGTGGAGAAAAGAAAAGGAGAAGAAAAATCAAAAGAACTTCACGTTGATACTCTTGCTCTTGTAGTTGTTCTATTTTTTTATTTGGGTTGGCCAAGGGGCCTATATATATGCCTTACAAGAATCCCCCAACGTTCACACATTGATGCCCTCTTTTAAACACTATAAACGTTACACGCCGTAACGTTTCCACTTATTGGAAACGTTACACATAGTAACGTTCCCAGGTGAATGTTACATCGGCACGGTTTAGTAAGATTTTATTTGTTAAAAGTTTTTATATCACACGCATTTAACAATCTCCCACATGATTTAAAAACTTTTAAAATTTATTAAAAAAATAAACAAACGAATAAAAAATTGATGAGTCCTTTATACTATGCAATGGGTGAAAATGCCTTTCGGTTTGAATTTTCACTTAGTGATATTTGAGATTATATGTGGGAACGCTTGGTGGACTATACCTTGAACCAGGTCCCATGGTTCAGATTTTCCCAAATTCACACACGGTATAGCTGAATCGAGATTCTATGCGGGTTGCGCTATTAATGGCCTTGCGCAGGTATCTCATGTGTGTTTTAGAAAATAGTCCACATTTTCACAGTCACGGCCTCACGACTCCACACATGTCGGTGAATCCTACAAAGGATGGAAGCAAGGTAACCATCATGTCACTTGGGTCTCGGATTCATTAAGAGTATAGCACTCACCCTTACCACTTACTTTTAAACGAGCACTAGCACCATAGGGATGAGAACATAATCTATTAGTGCTCTCCCAAGTTACCTATCAAGCTTGTTTCTATTCATTGAACCTTCGTGAGGTTGGGTTGCTACCGTGATAACTTCTTTCTTCTATGGGCTCAATCTCATCCCCCTCGACGCCTCTAGAATCATGATTTTAGATAAGTCTTTTGTAAAGGTATCTGCTAAGTTTCTTTCTGATTTCACAAAGTTTAAAGTAATTCATTTTATCTCTTATTAATTTATGTCTCACTTTTAAGTGTCCGTTCATCTCTACATCTGTATTAACTTGCATACATTTATATATCAATGGCAGATTTACAATCACATAGTATAGATATGAGAGGTAACAGATTAGTCATTAAGGGAATATCAGCTAGAAGGTCTCTTGATCATTCTACCTCCGTACAGGTGGTGTCTAGTACAATCATTTCAGATTTTATTACTAAAAATCGGTTAATATTGTTAGTAAATTTATCTACATTGTTGTTTATTGTGTAACCTATAAAGATAGCATCTATAATTTTAGGTCCAATTTTCTTTTTTTTTTAATTTTTTGGTATTTTTACTTTAGCAAAACACCCCCACACTTTGAGATAGTTTAAATTTATTTTTTTTTTAATTTCATATGGTGTAATGGTATTCTATTTAATACATAACATACCGTTAAGCGTGCCTCCCCCTACAAGTTCTCGGGTGCGCTTGAGCTTATTAACATTGAGTTATAGTTTACGTGACCCAATCTTGAATGTCAAATGGAAGATAATTCAACAGTTAACACAGTGGATTGTTTACTAAAGGAAGATGTACACACATTTAATTTAAAAAGGCCATCACACATAAATTCTTTTCCAACAAAGGATATGCCTTTGGTTATTACAACTTTATTTGACTCAAACACAAGTTTATAGCCTTGTTGTACTAGAAGGGATCCACTAATGAGGTTGCTCCTGATGTCGAGAATGTGGCGAACGCTGTGAATGGTCAAAGTCTTTCCTAAAGTCAACTCCAGTTCGACTCTTCATATCCCTAGCATTTGCACCTCCACATTATTCTCCATCATCACAGCTCCTGCACCTGAGTCATGATAAGTGGAAACTAGGAGCGATCAGTACAAATATGGATATTAGCTCCAGTATCTAATCAATGGGCAAATTGGTCAAGTTCACTTCGGGGTTTGAGAGAACTGACCTAAATGTCGGCTCTGATGCACCAACGCTATCAGTCACCATGTTGACTTGAGGGTCGGTTGGAGAAGGACCATTTTCTTTCGCCTTTCGAATAGATTTCTTTCAAAAGTAGCATTGGTAGGTGAGATAGTTGGTCCGACCGCATACATAGCAGCAACGCTCCCCATCATTCTCATTTGACTTTTCGTTTTGTTTGTTGGAATTTTGTTGTTTGTTATTATTTTTGTTAAAGGGTCGATAATTTTTCTTGACGTTTTTACGTTTCGGAGGAAATGACTTTTTGTGATGTTTTTGTGTATTACTTTCCACCATGTTGGCTTTGGGCTTATTATTTTGAGTAGAAGTTTCCCTTAACTTGTGTTGCTCTTCTATTCTTATTGATGAGAATAATTGGGTTAAGGTTAGAACACCTTGGGTATGTCTAAGGGTCATGGTGAAATCGGACCAAGAGGGAGGTAGCTTGTCTAACAAACATGCTATTTAGAAGGATTCATCAATGTAACGACCCGAGAATCCGATTGCCGGGAAGGCCCGATAACCCGAGACTCGCACCGCCGCCCACGAGCCAGGAGGGCTCGGAAGGGCTAAAAGGAGTGTGGAGGCACAAAGAAATAGGAAATAAAGCAGGACAACCAACAACAACGAGCTGAAAGAAAGAACAACAACAGCTACAACAGAGTCCAGTCCAATAGAAAGTACAGTCTAAAGCAGTAAAAACGTACCACATGCCAAGTGAACACTCGGCCCGGTAGGCTGGCAACTGAGAACCTCCGCTCCACATCCTCGAACCACGAGGAAGAACCGCAACACCTGAAAAGCAGGGAATGAGTCTCCAAAACAGAGACTCAGTAAGGATCCCGCGGAACCCCAACCGGAAACAACGGCGGTAGCGGGAAGGAGAGCTACAACTACAGCAGGAACAGCAAACCGGTGGCCGGTCAAAACTCGGCACTACAGCTACTCCTACTGCCAGAAGGCAGACCTCGATCACACAGTCGAAGCTACCGAACCACGCTAGTACCACCTACCGAAGTAAGAACACACGGCAACCACGCCGTAGAGGCCTGTCCCCCGGACACAGCCGACCTGGACATGCTGTCCAAGGTGCAACCCCGACCATCCGATCGCGGGTACCGCACAACAAGACCCAACCTCGGTAAAGCCACTAGCACTTATCTCACGGCGCAAGAACCGACACACGCGCCAAGGTGAAACAACTGAACTCACCGGTCAACACGACCAAAACCCGAAAGCCAAAGACACAGAGATTGACAGTCTGTCACTCCGTACTCGACAGGAGTACCACCCACTAGAAGCACAGCCGGTAGCGTCCCCTGACGTCTTACACCGCACCGCAGGTGAACCGCCTGACGTGGTAGGTCCTACCCGAGACGCTGTGGACGCACTTTTCGTTTAACAGTTATCTTATTCGTTTGTTGGTTTATTAAGTTTATTAAGTGCGTGGGCGTGCCAGTCAGCGAGGTGACAATTTATTCGGGCTCCGAAGAGCCCATGGTGCGCTCGATCTGACTTCGTCAGACGATTGTGTGGTTCGTGTCGGGACCAAAACCCGCCGCGCCATAAAGGTCACGACGTTATTTACATCCCCTCAGAGAGGGGAACACCCTTGATCAATCACCGAGAAAAAGGGCCTCATGGCCAGAAAATTAATTGCATAAAAATATATTAAGAAACACTGACGTCCCTACACGAGGGCATGAAGAAAGTATTTGAGCTCATGTTGGTCATGTGTTTGACCATTTAATGTTCGGACGAATGTCCGGCTCGAGAAAAGTGCAATCGTCATGGGAAAACCGAAACATATGTATGCCGGGGTACGGCAAATTTATTGTTCAGAGGAACGAGAAATATTCAATTAAATCCCAGTTAAAGCGGTCAGAAACCAACCAGTTTATCGGCTCGGTGCAAGATCAAGCCGTGACCATACTGCGGTGGGCCCCCCGCGGTCGAAACAAGACTTGCGTGAGCGTCGTTAATCTTTCCGGTGCCAAGAGGCAACGGGGGAGTGTTCCAGGATCAGATCCCAGAACCAAAGACGTGTTCAAAGGGAGCGGGCTATAGGCCGATGATATGGGTCAGACAATGACCATAATCGGGACGGACCCGAGGTCTAAGCGTGACCCATGAAGGCCTTATTGATATTCCTATACGTAGGGTTCGGGGATGATGAGAGCCGCATCGTTCTACTCATTATTGTAATCATTATTCATTTATTTAGCTATTTATTTTTTTTTATTGCTCATTGGTTCTCCTTTTATTACCGGTGCGTTATATTCTCTTTTCTTTATTTATTTTTATTGTCGTTCTTTTATTTTTTGTTATTTATGTATTTATGTATTTTATATTTTTTTATCTTTTTATGAGTTTTATTATTATTATTATTATTATTATTATTATTATTATTATTATTATTATTATTATTTGTTGCATTTGGAGCGTGCGTGGGAGGGTCTTCACACGATGTACAAGGCCCTATTTATGCAAGTTTTGATGCGATCAGATTAATGCATGCATGGAGGAGGAGGGGTGATTTCTTTTTATTTGTTAATTGCACAAAGGAAGCTTGCATTATTTCCTTTTATCCTTTTTATTTTTTTTATTTTATTTTTTTATTATTATTATTTCATTATTATTATTATTTTATTACTATTATTATTATTATTTATTATTATTATTTTATTATTATATTAATCCTTGTGAAAATACGGCATTGTCTCCCTTGCACCCGAGCGCTGAGAGAGGGCGGTGAAGGCAAGCTAAGAGTGTGCCGGGGAAGGGTGGATGGGTGTGCCGGGGAAGGGCTAAAAGAGTGTGCCGGGGAAGAGCTAAAGGGGTGTGCCGGGGAAGGGATAAAAGAGTGTGCCGGTGAAGGTTTGAAAAAGTGTGCCGGGGAAGGGCTAAAAGAGTGTGCCGGGGAAGGTTTAAAAAAGTGTGCCGGGGAAGGGCTAAAAGAGTGTGCCGGAGAAGGTTTGAAAAGTGTGCCGGGGAAGGGCTAAAAGGTGCCGAACAGAGGAAGGCCAGGCCGTGCCGGGCCTCCAGGGATTCATGCAAGGTATTTTTGATTTACCATTATTTTTAGAGGTTAAAATTATATTGTATTCTTATTTCTTTTATTAGTTGCAATCCTGACGAAATTTCGGCAGCATCTCCCCCGGACCCGGGATGGAAGGGGAATAAAGGGAACGCGCCCACATGGAGTGGCGGAACCCGTCAACTGGAGGTGGGCGCCCGAGAGCGGCAACACCTTTAACAAAAACCTCGGAAAACCCGAAAGCAGCGATGGACGGGGGACCTCCCTGGGACTGGTCAGGGGTGTGCCGGGCTAGAAAGATCAAGGGTGGGGAGGGCGGCCAAGGCCGTACCGACGAACGGTGTTGAAGAGCGCACCGGCGAGGGCCCAATGGGGGCGTGCCGGCGAAGTGTTCAATGGGGCGTACCGATGGGAGCTGGGGAGGCTGCACCGGGATAGGGGTGGACTGGTGGAGGACCGAGCAAGGTATGTCGCCTAAGGACTGAGGGGGTTGGGCCAAAGACTTCCTAAGTGTGATGGAGCCAAAGAGGAAAGGGCCAGGGACGGTGTTGGTGGCTGGGAGTCTAGGAGAAGGAGATGGGCCTCCCCGTTCAAGCAAGTACGCGGGGTTGGAGGTCAAGGACCCCATGCCAAGGGCCATGACAGAGGGGAAGAAGGATCTCCACTGGAGGCCAAACCGTCGGAAGGAGGAGGAAGAATGGTTGAAACGCGCGCATCCGGACGTGAATCAAACACGATAGCAAGAGATCCGAGAAGGGGAAAATTTCCATTCACAAGAGAGGCCAAAATCGGCCATGTACATTCCAAGGCACCGGAGTTGGAGACAAGAGTAGTGAAAGAAAATGAAGAAGAAAGGAGGGGGAAAGATGGGAAGAGCTGGGGTCGAGCAGGGGCGACAGCCCCAGCTCTTCCCCACTCCCCCCTGCTACATAGACCATCCCTCTCTCTCTCTTTCTCTTACTCTCTCTCTTTTCTCTGGCCTCCAGGAAGCCTCCAACGCCGGAGCAGCTTCTTCTTCCTCTTCTCTCTTCTCACCGTGGCGGGCTCTGGTCGTCTCCGTGGGTGTGTCCTCTCCGTCTGTCCCTCCTCTGTGGTCCTCCTTCTCTTCTGCCGGAATGGGAGGGGATTTATACTCCCAGCCGCAGGAGCCTTCGAGCACGGCGGTCGGAGGCGGGAAGCAGCTTCATCATGATGGCGTTTGACCTTTCCCGTCCTGAGTGGCTAGATGGTAGCCTGCGTGGCCCAACCCCTGGCCGACACCTCGGACAGCCATTGCGCGCCGAAGATCCACAGGGCATGGGCACCACGTCGTTCGGCCCGTTGACATGCCTTAATGCTGTACCGCTGGCGGGGTCAAAAGGTGTGCCGTAGGAGGGCCAAAAGGGCGTGCCGCTGGAGGTTGCCCAAGCGTACCGCTGAAGAGGGCAAAAGGCGTGCCGTTGAAGGCCCACTGGGCGTGCCGTTGAAGCCCATGGTGGCTGTGCCGCTGGAGGGCTGAAGAAGCGTACCGTTGAAGGGCATGAGATAGTGTGCCATGGAAGGCTAAAGAGGGTGTGCCGCTGGGGCACTTGAGGGTGTTTGGACTGCACCGGGTGAAGAAGAAAATAAATTGTGCCGGGTGGAAGGCTTGGCAGCCTTGCCGGGTAAAACTCCCTTGAGGCGTGCCGGCTGGAGGCTGCTGGGCAGTGTGCGGGATAGAGCCATGATGGGGTGCACCGGGTGGAGTTGGCAAGAGTGCACCGGTTGGGGGCTCTTGCAGGTGTGCCGGGCTGGTGCTACTTGAGGGTGTGCCGGGCACTGACGCTCGGGAGTGCACTGGGTGACGTTGTTCTCGGAGATGTTGGAGGAGGTGAGGCTCGTCAGAAAACTCGGGATGGAGATCCCTCCTGAGAGCATGTTGCGTGAGAGGTCCAGGGCCTGCAGCTGCGTCAAGCCGGACATCTCATTGGGGAGTTCTCCGGTGAGATCGTCGATGCTCAAGTCCAAGCTGGTCGTTAAACCCGTCAAGGAACCGATCTCGGGGAATCAACGGATACGGAGGGAGCAGCAGCTGGTGGGCTAGGGCCAAGTAGGGTGGAGTCTGGCGCAGAACCACCCACGGCGGCTGAGGTCTTGGGAGCAGGCTGGAGACCATGGGGAGAAGCAGCTACCGCCGAAGCTCCGCTAGCAGAAGGAAATAGCACTGGCACGGGACCACCAGTGTATAGGAGGTCGTGGCCAGGAGCAGATCCCAGCACGGACATCCCACAGCCGATGCCGGGGAGAGCACCAGCAGAGGCCGGAGAACCTGCAGGGGCTAGGGGGGCTGAAGGCCAACGTCCAAGCCACCGGAGAGCACGCTAGGGCAGGAGGAGCCTGCAGCAGAGATGCCCGCGGTGGTGGAGGGGGGCACTTGCCTGTTGGACCCTACCGAATGAGCCCTGCCAGATGGGCTCTGCCAGATTAGGGAATTAGTCGTCGTCACCGTCGAGGGCTACAAGTGTGGGTATCTGGCCATGGTTTACCAAGTCGATCTTGTTTAGCTGCTCTCAGCACAGCGCCTGCTCGGGTAGTTCCTCTCGTTTCCGTGCCTGGGTCATCAAACCCAGCCTGTGGCTCACTTCCTATTTTTTCATCTGTGTGCTTCCCATTAAAGATGGTATCAGAGAACTACTACAATTCACCGATGCGCAGGGAACTTCAATGAGTTATTGCAGGTCTATCCAATGAGCCTTCTAACATCATCAGAATGATTCAACTTTTGTCCTTCGATCAATTTTCCCTTGGGCTCTCATTGTGGTAACACCTCAGCCACAGGAATTTGGCAATCATAACACTTTGCATGGCAAGCTAGCTCATCGCCGTGAAGACAACTTCAACAGTGAGTAAAGATTTATGGAAGTTCTATTTAGATGCCTTCTAGAAAGCTCATGAAACAGGCATGTTATCCCACACCACAGCCCTTTTTACCCCTCTTAATCACTTTGCCTGAAGTCTGCACGGCAGGCAAATAGGATATCCATCCAAGAGGAATCAATGCTGCTATAAACTGTAGAATAACGCCCACCGACAATCTTGAGTATTCTCCAGATGTCACACCAGTCAAAGATGACAGCCTCACACTAGAAATGCAAGTATAGATGACAAGCACAAAGCTGAAGCAAAGAATGCAAAAGGTGATCCTTCACAGCCTGGTGGGCATAAACTTGCAAACAGGACAGAGAACGGGGGGATCTTAAACTGAGCCACAGCCTCTGCTAAGGCAGATAAACATAACACATATGCCTCATTTGATACACCCAACTTGATATTGATTTGCATTACCAAACATAGGTTGGAGAGAAGGGAAAGAGCATAGATGACCTTTGGTTGCCGAGATCTCAATAGGACAAAGCCACCAGACAAGTTGCCCAATATCCCTCCCGCTGCTAATGCCATGAATGCATATGACTGTAGAACACCTTCTTTTTGTGCTTTACCAAATTCGGCAACTAGAGCATCACTCACAACCTCTGTAAAGGATGCTCCAAGATTCCCTAGCAGAATACATGCCATTTGTGTAGGAAACGTATCTCCAATGATAGGGATAAGAGCTAAGGTTCCCCAAGACATGACCTGCAAGAAGACCCCAGAGGATATACAGGGGAGTCTGAGCACCACCAATGTAAAGGGAGTCAGAGAGAACTCCACAGGGTGGTTTGGCTACCATGGGAAGGTCCCCAATGTTCTGCACAAGTTGCAGAGAGGAGGGGCTGAGGCCGAGCCCGTGGGCCAGATGGAAGTTAGAGTGTCAACCATGGAAAGCACCTGAATCTTTGAACCCAGTGACCGAAACCACACAAGACCTACATCTGTTGTTGGCCCTCCGCATGGCTACTGGTGCCGATGCTGCGGTTGCTGTTTGTCCACTTCTTGGGATAAACGTCTGAGAGAGGCTTCCGAACAGGTTTTGAGAGGGACTGCAAGAAGCGTGCTTGCCCGGGACCTGCAGACATGCCACAGTTGGATGGTGAGCGTCCCCTCCTTTCATCCTGCTACCTTGAGGAGATGAAGATGGGAGTGGGACGGTGGGAGGCTGTTGGAGTGTGCCGTGGGGATTTTCGTGAGGGCGTACCGCGGGAGGTAGAGTATGAGTGTGCCGCGGGAGTGAGTGGCCCGGCGTGGAGGGGGGAGTGTGCCACGGCGGGTGTGCCGCGGTGGGGGGGTTGGCCCGGCACGGTGGGTGTGCCGGGTGAGGCGAGCGGCAAGCGTGCCGGGTGGAGCACACAGAGTGTGCCGGTGAAGGCATTCGCGGGTGTGCCGGGGTGGAGTTGCTCCCGGGTGTGCCGGTGAAGGCGCTCACACCCGAGTGGTCTCGGTGAGGGGGTCTTTAGAAGGTGGCTGCCGGACGAGGGAACGTATGCTGCTGGCATTGGATGTGAGGTATATTGCCGTATTAGCCGTGCTATATGATGGACGCTCTCATGAGGATCTGCAGGATGACCAGAGGTGCTGCCGGATGGGCCCCTTGGCCTGCCAGGTGAAGCTTAGCCCGCTGCCGTTTCCACGCCCACGAAGAGCTGTCGGATGGAAGGGAGCTACTGCATGGAACTACCGTTGTGCGAGGATACCTTTGCCGGACCGAGCTAAAGCCATCGGACGGGAGCCAGGGGCCAGCCCCGCCGTATTAAAAGGATGCTGCCGGGTGAGACCAGTTAATGGTCTGCCAGACGGCTTTGCAGAAGCCTACCGGATGGCTTTGCACGGGAGCTATGCTGGATGAGGGTGGGGGGAGCCGTGCTGCCTAAGACCAGGGAGAATGGTTACCATATGCCCACATTGCAATATTCAACCCCTGTTATGCGACTTTCAACTACAAGATTTGTTTATTATTATTTCTTGAAGTGCTGCTTTGGCATTATCGAGCGTCTCCACCTTATGATAATCATCGGTGTTGCGTCGGCCAACTCCGCCATCTCAGGATAGCTAACCCGAAATGGAGTTGGAATTATCACCTCATCCCTGGGAGAACGGGTGCGCTGTTTGGCACCGTTGCTAAAAGGGATTTGATCAGGGGAGTAAGATAGTCTGTTTTTCCTCTTGGAGTCTGTGGCGGCTAGCCTTCTGAAGTTTTCAGAGTGCCAGCATTGGGAGTGTGCCTGGTGCGACCTTCTCGAATGACATTGATGCCGGTCTCTGTAACAGGGCAGGGGTGTCGAAGTCGGGCTCACCAGATTGGTTGGAGGGGCCTGTCGGTTCACTTAGGCATTGGCCCAGAAATAGATATTCTTGGTTCTCTTGGGGCAGCATTGACATTAACAGAAGTTGCCTTGGTAGCATATGTAAACATTAGGTTGTCATCACACATCGAAGTAAAAATTTTCAAGATCATACAAGCATAGTTTAGTTGCTACATCATTAACAGGACTTCAAGAATTAAGTGAGGGTGCTCATGCAGAACAGAACATCTTTGCTGCCAGGGCAATGACAATATAGCTAGAACACGGAGACCCATGGCCCGAGAGTTAAGCCGAGCAATCTCAAGTTCAGAGAGGTTTCCAACTCTCCGTTTCAGGAAAACGTGCACAAGAAGTTGCTCTGATCGAAGATTTGGTAACAACTGCATTGCATCAATGGCAACCGGCATAGCATTATCATGGTCACTTAAAGAACAGAGAAATCATGAAGCCTCCGCTGGTCCTTCACCACTAAGAGGATCTGCAGTTAGCAGCTTGACGAGTTACCATCCCTGCAGTTCCCTCTCTTGCCAATTGCTGTAACGGTCATCCACGGATAAATTATGTTTGTAGCACTGTAATGCTTGCCTCATATGCAAAACCTCATTCATAACTGGATCATTTTGGGTAAGTGGCAACTGCACATCATGAGAACATCCATAGCCGCATCATCTGTGTAGATACCTATGCATGCTGAAATTCGAGATCCTGCGTCATTGAAGCACTCCTTGCAGATAACATATCTTTTAGGATAGCCGTTGCTCCATAGCCAATGCACAAATCACACAAATCGTCAATAGTTCCATAATCAGTTGTTAATGGATCGGGCCTTCGAGGGGATGGTGAGGGAGGTGAGAACAGCACGGGGTGTTGCCCGGCACAGTGGTGTGCCGGGGAGAGGGAGAGATTATTTTCTTTTTTTTTCCTCTTCTCTCTTTTTTCTTCTTCTATTTATTATTATTATTTTTATTTTATCTTCCTCTTTCTTCTTTCTCTTTTTTTTTCTTCCTTCTTTTCTTTCTCTTTCTCTCTCTCTCTCTTTTTTCTTTTTCTTTTTTTTTGGTGTCCACAAATGCCCCCCACCCGCGGGTGACGCGAGTGAAGGATGAGCAGAGCGGGGCCTGCGGGTGTAGCCCGTCTAAGAGATTTATCATGATAAGGGTAGCGGGTCCACATACCAAGGTTGAGATCAATAGACCAGACCACATGGGCCAGAATTGGGCAGCAAGCTATGGGAGCCGAAGTTGAGATTGGGCTGTTAGAGCCGGGAGGTATCAGAAGCGCGGTGGGACGAGGTGTCGGGAGCTGACACGGTTTGTTGATCTCCTGGTCTCTTCGCCAGCGCCGATAGGGCGCCGGGGGCTGACATGGCTTGTTGGTCTCTTTGTCTCTTTTCTTTCTTTTCTTCTCTATTTTCTCTTCTTCTCTTCTTCTATATTCCCCTGCACGTAAACATGAGGTGAGGATTTGTTTAGTGTCCACAAATCAGGGAAGCGGGCTGTGAAAGCCAGAATTTGGGGGGGGCAGGCTGCCAGAGTCGAAATTGGGAAAGCGGGCCATGGGGGCCGAGGTAAGCAGGCTACAAGAGCCAAAGTTGGGAAGCAGGCTATGGAAGCCGAATTGGGGAGGCAGGCCATAAAAGCCAAGGGTATTGGGAAGCGGGCTGCAAGAGCCGAAATTATGGGAAGTGGGCCGTGAGGGCCGAATTCTGGGGAGCAGGCTACGAGAGCTGGGTTCTGGGAAGCAGGCTGCATGGGCCAAAGATTATCGGGAAACGGGCTGCGAGAGCCGAAATTATGGGAAGTAGGCTGCGGGAGCCAAATCGGGGAGCATGTCACGAGAGCCGAAATTGGGAAGTAGGCCGCGAAGGCCAAAGGTAAGCAGGCTGCAAGAGCCAAAGATATTGGGAGGCGGGCCATAACGGCCAAAGGGAAGCAGGCTGTAGGAGCCAAAGTTGGGAAGCATGTCACGAGGGCAGGAGGTAGGCCATGGGGGCCAAGATTGGGCTCTACGAGCCAGAGCTAGGAAAGTGGGCTTCGCTAGCCGAAATTGAGTTTATTGTATACACATATTTTTATTATTTATTATTTTTTTATATTATAATTTTTTTACTCAAGCATGCAAGCATTCATTAGCAGACATAACATAAATATAAGTAAGGCAGCTCCCTCTATAGGGGGATAAGATAGGGACATCGCCCAACATTCGTAGACACGGTACGGGCCACGAGGCATCATTGAGGGGTGGTGCACCCGTCAAGAGGATATCGCATGTCTTGCACGCATAGCCCTAATTCACGCATCTCACCCGAGGCAATTCTCTGTGGCGTGGAGGTGCAAATGTGTGAACAAAGAGCCCTAATCATAGGGATACGCGGGTTTTCCTGGTGACACTCGAGGATCACTCTAGCGCCTACACATTAGTTCCAGGTTTTCGACTTTCGGTAGCTTCACACAGCCCCCATCTGTTCATTTTAGTGACGGATTTCACCGTTCGACGCGAGTCTCCTCATGTGTCTCAATGGGGATTCCCGGCTACTAGGATTCATCCTTACTATAGTTCTATTACGGATTTCACCGTTCAGCGCGAGTCTCCTCATGTGTCTCAATGGGGATTCCCGACTACTAGGATTAATCCTTATTATAATTCGCTTCACCATTTCGCGCGAGTCTCCTCATGTGTCTCAATGGGGATTCCCGGCTACTCGGATTCACGTCTCTCTCTTCTTTCTTTTTTTTTCTCTCTTTTTTTTTTTACAGTGGGGGGTAGGCAGCTTTTTCCTCACGATTACCCTTCACGCGAGTGCAGGAATTCAAGTCTCCGTAGAGTGCTAAAAAGAAATTCGGGCAATCCCTATGGTTGAAAGCTATTGAACACATTAAGTGCTAAGTGTGGGAGCGTTGTCTCAGGTTTATTTTGTGAGTTGGGCTTAGTGATTCAGTCATGGTTCTTCCCATTGACGTGTGCACCCGCCATAATTGGGTTCCCTTCGAGCATGTGCCGTGACGCACGTGCATCCGGAATCGGGGCATTATTATTTAGCAAGGAGACACGGTCCTAGAAAATTTCAAGAAGGTGTATTATTCTATATTAAGCAAGCATGCAAACAGGGCAATCAGGCATTCTCTTCTTTCTTCTCTCTTCTTTTTTTGTGTTGTTTTTTTTATTATTATGTTTTTTTTTGTTGTTCTCTTTATATATATATATATATTTTGTGTGTTTTTTTTTATAAGAAAATATTGTTGTTACGTATAAGTGTAGTGGTAGTAAAGGTATTAGGGAAGCAGACCAAAAAGGGCCGAAAGGAAATTAGGGAAGCGACTGCAAGAGTCGAAGTTGGGCAGCAGACTACAAGAGCCAGAATTACAGGAAACAGGCTGCAAGAGCCAAGATTTGGAAAGCAGGTCGTGGAAGCCCAAGTTGGGAAACAGGCGACAGAGGCCAAGTTGGGAAGCAGGCACCAAAGGCCAAAGTTGGGAGCAGGCTATGGGGCCGAAGTTGGGGAGCAGGCTACAAGAGCCAAAATTAGGAAGCAGGCTACAAGGAGCCGAAGTTGGGGAGCAGGCTACAAGAGCCAAAAATCGGAAAGCGGGCCATGAAAGCCAAAATTGGGAAGCAGGCGACAAGGCCAAAGTCTGAGAAGCAGGCTATAGAGCCAAAGATTGGGAAGCGGGCCGTGAAGGCCGAATTAGGGAAGCAGGCTATAAAAGCCAAGGGTATTGGGAAGCGGGCTGCAAGAGCCGAAGTTATGGGAAGCGAGCCGTGTAGGCCGAATTCTGGGAAGCAGGCTACGAGAGCCAAAATTGAGAAGTAGGCCACGAAGGCCAAAGGTCAAAGTCTGGGTAGCAGGCTATAAGGGTCAAAAGTTGGGAAAGCAGGCTACCAAGCCAAAGATCGGTAAGCGGGCCGTGAAGAACGAAATCAGGAAAGCGGGTTGCGAAAGCCAAAATTGGGAAGCATGCGACAAAGGCCAAAGTTGAGAAGCGGGTTGCAACGGGCCAAAAATAAGGAAAGCAGGCTATCGAAGCCAAGAGACATCAAGAGAGAAGGCCGTGTATGCCAACGGGCCTTGAGAGTAGGCTGTAAAATTGAAGGATTGTTGAGAAGGGGGGGTTGATGAACACTGATGACACCTCCCTTCTTTGTACTTCTGTTCATCTTTTCTCTCTTCTTTTGTTCTTTTCTTCTCTTCTTCTTGTTCTTCTTTTGCTCTTCCTTTCTTTTTTCCTTTTTTGTTCCTTTGCTCTTTTTTTTTTCTCTTCATTCTCTTTTTTTTTTTGGCATAAAACATGGCAAATGATCCCTGTGAATGAGGGATTCAAGTAGGCTATCAGACAGACAACACTCACAGCAGGTTGCCACCCCACACATTTATAGGCCCGGCGTGCCTTAAGTAAATCATGGTATTTCCATTTCTTCGGCGGGCTGTTAAGTTGCCCAAGTGCCCTTACAGGTTCAACGGGGCCTGTAGATGCGCAAATGACATTACAGCTCAAGGTGCCCCCAGGACGGTGGTAAATAAGTGAAGACGCTACTCAAAGCAAATCCCTGCACAGGGTGGCTTATTCTCCTCATGAAAAGTCATGTGAGCAGATGGTAGCGGGGGCACATGGGGCCCGAGGCACCGTTTAGTGATTGTGTTGCTCCAACCGACGCAGAGGGGCCTTGTTAGCCGCCGCCTTAAAGACAGGCATCTTGTGAGGGCACGGTGGTTCCACCTTATACTTGCCCATTTGCAATTCACCCAAGTTAATCAAGACTTCTATGATGTCTTTGAATATGTAGCAGTCCTCAATAGAATGCCCCAACCCTCGATGGTATAGGCAAAACTGAGGGTCATCTTTTCTTTCTACCTCATTCGGTCTCTTGGGCTCTGGGAGCATTACTTTGCCATATTCTTGGGCCCACTCAAAGAGAGCCCGAGTCTTGTCCTTTGGAAAGGAATAGGGTTTCATCATTTTGCCCCTCAGTGAAAAGTGCCGCTCAAAGGGCTTAGGGGAGGGAGGGCCAGCCGCCTCTTTCAATTTCTTCTGTCGTTGCCCAAAGGCCTCAAGGTCAGCAGGATTTGTCTCCATTTGTGCCGGTGACTCATCAGACGGCCTATGTTCACAATTCTGGACAATAGTAGATGGGCAATGTTTTGCCAAGAGGTCTTCAACATCTGTCGCAAGATCATCCAGTTGTTCGAAGGATTTAATTTCGACGCCAATCGCCCTCAGCAGGCGGTGCGTCTTCATGTTGTGCTGGCATATTTGGAGAGCGTCCTGGTAATTGGGCGAATGTTTGCACCTCGCATTGAGGTCCCTCCACCGCCGAATGTAATCCGAGGCATATTCATCATTCCTCTGCTTGGTCGTATGCAGTGTTACCTGGCTGATCTCTTCTTCGGCTAGCTTTAGTTTAGCAGCACGCTCCATTCTCGGCTTACTCATTATTGGCGGAGTCGAAAAGTTGCGGCTCGAGCCAGTCGGTTGTGGATGCGGGGCCATGGATGACACGGCACGATATATGCTAGCTGCCCCCTGACATGCTCGGGGAGCCGAGAGATGCGCGGGAGGCGCGTGATGAACATGCTGAGAGGGGGTGCCCCCTGTATAATCACGTGTCATTCGGGGCTTAGCATCGCTTTGCGAAACTTCAGGAGGTGACCCGGCCTGTCCGGGTATAGCTAGGTATAGACCCATTTCGCTTAATTTCCTTCTTAACACTTCAGTCTCCTGAAGCTTTTGATATAGTTCTGCTACCATGGCAGGGCCAGGTTGAGGGGAGCTGGAAGTGCTGCCTTCCGTCTGGATTTTAGGCAGAGCCAACAGCGTCTCATCATCATTGTCGGGAGAATCCCATGCTTCAAAAGTTGACATTCTTGCCCCCATGTTCTCACGTGGAGAGGGGATATGGTGGCGCGCCTCTCTGACGGGCAGTGGATAACATGGTTCTTCATTTCTTTCCCTAGCGGCTTGGCTCGTGCCGGGAAGGCTAGATAATGTATTGCAAGAGAGGGTAACCCCCTTCCCTTTGACCTTCAGCTTCCTCCTTTCATTCTTCTTTGCGGAAGGCCTCGGCCCTTCTGGTGGTAGCGGGTGCAAAGACACCATATTGACCGCCCTTTTAAGATCGGGCAACTCATGAGGAAGTGGAGGGTCAACCTTGTGGTCGCCCATCTGGAGCTCTCCTCTCCTGATCAGCTGTTCAATGACATCTTTGAATGGATAGCAATCTTCAATGGAGTGCCCGATCATCTGATGATATGGGCAGAAGCGGGGATCGTCCTTTTTACTAGCATCAGCCGGCCTCTTTGGCTCTGGGGGGGTGACTTTGTTGTATTGGGTGGCCCATTCAAATAAGGCCCGGGTTCTCTCCTTAGGAAATGAATATAGCTTCTTCATTTTAGTCCGCAAGGATGGGCCCTCTTGTGGTTCATTGGGTTCAGCAAGGGGAGGGCTAACAAGCCTTTTGCCTATGTTCTTATGGGGTTCAAACCCCTTGAAATCAATCGTACAAGCCTCCTTCGGCTCTGACTGCTTATCGACAAATCGGTTCCTCTGGCTTGCAGGAGTGGGAATGTAAGGATAGCTGGAGAGGAAGGCCTCGATCTCGGCCACCACATTGTTTAGCCGGTCGAAAGTCTTAATATCACTCCCGATCATCCTCTCGAGGATATCCGGCCTCAAGTTCTGTTTGCATATTTGAACTGCATCCTCTTGGTGTAGCGGGCGTTTGCATCTCATGCTGAGATTTCGCCATCGTTTGATATAGTCCAAGCCAGTCTCATCGTGCCTCTGCTTGGAGGTATAGAGCTCAGCCATGGTTATTTCTCTTTCGGCTATATGGAACCGCTCCCGGAATTGCCGTTGCATGTCGGGCCAATCGTTGATTGCTCCAGCTGGCAAGTTGGAATACCACTCAAAAGCATGTCCCGTCAATGAGGACCCGAAGAATTTTAATAAGTAGGACTCGTCGGTTGCCAAATCACCCATCATGTTGATGTAATAGGCTATGTGCTCCTTTGGCGATCCTTGTCCATTGAATTTATCAAATTTTGGCGGCTTAGTGACGCCGGGAGGTAGCTTTTTAGCAGCATGGTGGATCGGGTACGGCACCTTGTAGGCATCGAATGAGGCATAATCACCACCACCTCGATCTACCAGCTTCTTTTCTATCATTTGCTCTATCACTGTTTCATTTATCCCTGCCGGGTCAGTCGAGCTCGGGCAACATAGAGCTTGTTGGATCATTGGTGGCATCAGCACCATTGGTTGAGGTGTAGCAGCTGTCCCCTGCAACGGGAGGGTAGGCTGTAGAGTCGGGGCCGTGCCCCCAGCATGATCAAGTGACGGCTGAGATGCCATGGCTGGAAGGGCAGCTGCATGTTCATTAGCACCTCTCTGTGAGGCTCCCAGAGGGAGCTCGACCTGACTTGAAGCCAGAGCGTGTACATTCATGTCGCTGAGTTGTTTCCTCATCATCTCAATTTCTTGCTGGTATCTTTGCATCATGAGCATCATGGTGGCCTGATCAGGCATGGAGGAGCTGGGAGCATGACCTTGCTCTCCCGCCGGAGCATTTGAAGCAGGCGCTGGTTCCTCGCCATCATTTCCAGTGGTGACCACATTCACGGTCACCGTGATCAGATCCGCATAGGGTGTTTCAGTATGGGCTTGCGCTATAATCACAGCCCCTTGTCTTGCGATAGCGGGTTCTAGCCCTTTAGCGAGCCTAGCGGCTTCATCATAATCCGGGGGCGGAGCCCCATAGTGGCCGGCCGTTCCGGCTGTGTTACAGGTGCAAGCCTGGAGACTTCCATTCTTCTTTGCCTTTCTAGTGGATGGTCTTCGGAAAGTAGCTGGTTTCTCAAAGACAGGAATCCTTGCCCCCAGCTTGGTGTGGTGGGACATCTTCCCCGGCTGGGCTTGGGTAGCCAATGCTGGCGAGGGATGAATTGGGGCTATCACCTCAGCCTGTGCATCTTCCTTTGGTCCTGCTTGGCGGACCCTCAGAAGTTCTCCATGGATGGCGGGGAGAGCATGGGCTCTCTTGGGCACCCAGATCTGCTTGAGCTTGGTTGGCTTTGGGAGCAACCGACCCCTTGTCTTGGCCTCGGCATGGTCCGTCTTGATGTGGGCCAATGCTTCAAAAGAGTTGCGCACTGGCACTGTTGCGACCACCTTTTTTGGTATAATTCTAGCATGGCGGCCATTCAAGAACAGTTGAACTCCTCCAATAAGAACGGACTTGCCCGAAGCAGATAACCATCCTTGCAGCATGCCGGCATTCTTCTTAGCTACCCACCTGGCAGCCGGTGAGCGCTTCCGATTGACGGAGGCACAAGGAGCAGCTTGGTGGACGTAGCAGTCCATCACCTTGGTCTTGTCTGATGTCGTCGTTGCAGTGGCGATGCAGTCCACTTCTCGGGTCTCCAAGAGTTCCACGAATGCGACCCCCAAGAAGTTGGGGAAGCCGACGATGGGCGGAAAGCTGCCGAACTGCATCGGCACGGCCAAGTAGCCACGGGTGACATGGTTGGCAACAGCAAGCGGTCCGCAAGAGACGGCCATCGTGATCTCAGGAATGCAACCCTGTAATATAAGATCAAAAAATTAGTATTTTAAGAAGGGGCCATAAGGCCCTTAATCCCGGCGAAGAGATGAAGGGTGGTTTTGGTCCCACCGGGCGTGCCAGAGTTGTGGACGCACTTTTCGTTTAACAGTTATCTTATTCGTTTGTTGGTTTATTAAGTTTATTAAGTGCGTGGGCGTGCCAGTCACCGAGGTGACAATTTATTCGGGCTCCGAAGAGCCCATGGTGCGCTCGATCTGACTTCGTCAGACGATTGTGTGGTTCGTGTCGGGACCAAAACCCGCCGCGCCATAAAGGTCACGATGTTATTTACATCCCCTCAGAGAGGGGAACACCCTTGATCAATCGCCGAGAAAAAGGGCCTCATGGCCAGAAAATTAATTGCATAAAAATATATTAAGAAACACTGACGTCCCTACACGAGGGCATGAAGAAAGTATTTGAGCTCATGTTGGTCATGTGTTTGACCATTTAATGTTCGAACGAATGTCCGGCTCGAGAAAAGTGCAATCGTCATGGGAAAACCGAAACATATGTATGCCGGGGTACGGCAAATTTATTGTTCAGAGGAACGAGAAATATTCAATTAAATCCCAGTTAAAGCGGTCAGAAACCAACCAGTTTATCGGCTCGGTGCAAGATCAAGCCGTGACCATACTGCGGTGGGCCCCCCGCGGTCGAAACAAGACTTACGTGAGCGTCGTTAATCTTTCCGGTGCCAAGAGGCAACGGGGGAGTGTTCCAGGATCAGATCCCAGAACCAAAGACGTGTTCAAAGGGAGCGGGCTATAGGCCGATGATATGGGTCAGACAATGACCATAATCGGGACGGACCCGAGGTCTAAGCTTGACCCATGAAGGCCTTATTGATATTCCTATACGTAGGGTTCGGGGATGATGAGAGCCGCATCGTTCTACTCATTATTGTAATCATTATTCATTTATTTAGCTATTTATTTTTTTTTTATTGCTCATTGGTTCTCCTTTTATTACCGGTGCGTTATATTCTCTTTTCTTTATTTATTTTTATCGTCGTTCTTTTATTTTTTGTTATTTATGTATTTATGTATTTTATATTTTTTTATCTTTTTATGAGTTTTATTATTATTATTATTATTATTATTATTATTATTTGTTGCATTTGGAGCGTGCGTGGGAGGGTCTTCACACGATGTACAAGGCCCTATTTATGCAAGTTTTGATGCGATCAGATTAATGCATGCATGGAGGAGGAGGGGTGATTTCTTTTTATTTGTTAATTGCACAAAGGAAGCTTGCATTATTTCCTTTTATCCTTTTTATTTTTTTTATTTTATTTTTTTATTATTATTATTTCATTATTATTATTATTTTATTACTATTATTATTATTATTATTATTTATTATTATTATTTTATTATTATATTAATCCTTGTGAAAATACGGCATTGTCTCCCTTGCACCCGAGCGCTGAGAGAGGGCGGTGAAGGCAAGCTAAGAGTGTGCCGGGGAAGGGTGGATGGGTGTGCCGGGGAAGGGCTAAAAGAGTGTGCCGGGGAAGGGCTAAAGGGGTGTGCCGGGGAAGGGATAAAAGAGTGTGCCGGTGAAGGTTTGAAAAAGTGTGCCGGGGAAGGGCTAAAAGAGTGTGCCGGGGAAGGTTTAAAAAAGTGTGCCGGGGAAGGGCTAAAAGAGTGTGCCGGGGAAGGTTTGAAAAGTGTGCCGGGGAAGGGCTAAAAGGTGCCGAACAGAGGAAGGCCAGGCCGTGCCGGGCCTCCAGGGATTCATGCAAGGTATTTTTGATTTACCATTATTTTTAGAGGTTAAAATTATATTGTATTCTTATTTCTTTTATTAGTTGCAATCCTGACGAAATTTCGGCAGCATCTCCCCCGGACCCGGGATGGAAGGGGAATAAAGGGAACGCGCCCACATGGAGTGGCGGAACCCGTCAACTGGAGGTGGGCGCCCGAGAGCGGCAACACCTTTAACAAAAACCTCGGAAAACCCGAAAGCAGCGATGGACGGGGGACCTCCCTGGGACTGGTCAGGGGTGTGCCGGGCTAGAAAGATCAAGGGTGGGGAGGGCGGCCAAGGCCGTACCGACGAACGGTGTTGAAGAGCGCACCGGCGAGGGCCCAATGGGGGCGTGCCGGCGAAGGGTTCAATGGGGCGTACCGATGGGAGCTGGGGAGGCTGCACCGGGATAGGGGTGGACTGGTGGAGGACCGAGCAAGGTATGTCGCCTAAGGACTGAGGGGGTTGGGCCAAAGACTTCCTAAGTGTGATGGAGCCAAAGAGGAAAGGGCCAGGGACGGTGTTGGTGGCTGGGCGTCTAGGAGAAGGAGATGGGCCTCCCCGTTCAAGCAAGTACGCGGGGTTGGAGGTCAAGGACCCCATGCCAAGGGCCATGACAGAGGGGAAGAAGGATCTCCACTGGAGGCCAAACCGTCGGAAGGAGGAGGAAGAATGGTTGAAACGCGCGCATCCGGACGTGAATCAAACACGATAGCAAGAGATCCGAGAAGGGGAAAATTTCCATTCACAAGAGAGGCCAAAATCGGCCATGTACATTCCAAGGCACCGGAGTTGGAGACAAGAGTAGTGAAAGAAAATGAAGAAGAAAGGAGGGGGAAAGATGGGAAGAGCTGGGGTCGAGCAGGGGCGACAGCCCTAGCTCTTCCCCACTCCCCCCTGCTACATAGACCCTCCCTCTCTCTCTCTTTCTCTTACTCTCTCTCTTTTCTCTGGCCTCCAGGAAGCCTCCAACGCCGGAGCAGCTTCTTCTTCCTCTTCTCTCTTCTCACCGTGGCGGGCTCTGGTCGTCTCCGTGGGTGTGTCCTCTCCGTCTGTCCCTCCTCTGTGGTCCTCCTTCTCTTCTGCCGGAATGGGAGGGGATTTATACTCCCAGCCGCAGGAGCCTTCGAGCACGGCGGTCGGAGGCGGGAAGCAGCTTCATCATGATGGCGTTTGACCTTTCCCGTCCTGAGTGGCTAGATGGTAGCCTGCGTGGCCCAACCCCTGACCGACACCTCGGACAGCCATTGCGCGCCGAAGATCCACAGGGCATGGGCACCACGTCGTTCGGCCCGTTGACATGCCTTAACGCTGTACCGCTGGCGGGCTCAAAAGGTGTGCCGTAGGAGGGCCAAAAGGGCGTGCCGCTGGAGGTTGCCCAAGCGTACCGCTGAAGAGGGCAAAAGGCGTGCCGTTGAAGGCCCACTGGGCGTGCCGTTGAAGCCCATGGTGGCTGTGCCGCTGGAGGGCTGAAGAAGCGTACCGTTGAAGGGCATGAGATAGTGTGCCGTGGAAGGCTAAAGAGGGTGTGCCGCTGGGGCACTTGAGGGTGTTTGGACTGCACCGGGTGAAGAAGAAAATAAATTGTGCCGGGTGGAAGGCTTGGCAGCCTTGCCGGGTAAAACTCCCTTGAGGCGTGCCGGCTGGAGGCTGCTGGGCAGTGTGCGGGATAGAGCCATGATGGGGTGCACCGGGTGGAGTTGGCAAGAGTGCACCGGTTGGGGGCTCTTGCAGGTGTGCCGGGCTGGTGCTACTTGAGGGTGTGCCGGGCACTGACGCTCGGGAGTGCACTGGGTGACGTTGTTCTCGGAGATGTTGGAGGAGGTGAGGCTCGTCAGAAAACTCGGGATGGAGATCCCTCCTGAGAGCATGTTGCGTGAGAGGTCCAGGGCCTGCAGCTGCGTCAAGCCGGACATCTCATTGGGGAGTTCTCCGGTGAGATCGTCGATGCTCAAGTCCAAGCTGGTCGTTAAACCCGTCAAGGAACCGATCTCGGGGAATCAACGGATACGGAGGGAGCAGCAGCTGGTGGGCTAGGGCCAAGTAGGGTGGAGTCTGGCGCAGAACCACCCACGGCGGCTGAGGTCTTGGGAGCAGGCTGGAGACCATGGGGAGAAGCAGCTACCGCCGAAGCTCCGCTAGCAGAAGGGAATAGCACTGGCACGGGACCACCAGTGTATAGGAGGTCGTGGCCAGGAGCAGATCCCAGCACGGACATCCCACAGCCGATGCCGGGGAGAGCACCAGCAGAGGCCGGAGAACCTGCAGGGGCTAGGGGGGCTGAAGGCCAACGTCCAAGCCACCGGAGAGCACGCTAGGGCAGGAGGAGCCTGCAGCAGAGATGCCCGCGGTGGTGGAGGGGGGCACTTGCCTGTTGGACCCTACCGAATGAGCCCTGCCAGATGGGCTCTGCCAGATTAGGGAATTAGTCGTCGTCACCGTCGAGGGCTACAAGTGTGGGTATCTGGCCATGGTTTACCAAGTCGATCTTGTTTAGCTGCTCTCAGCACAGCGCCTGCTCGGGTAGTTCCTCTCGTTTCCGTGCCTGGGTCATCAAACCCAGCCTGTGGCTCACTTCCTTTTTTTTCATCTGTGTGCTTCCCATTAAAGATGGTATCAGAGAACTACTACAATTCACCGATGCGCAGGGAACTTCAATGAGTTATTGCAGGTCTATCCAATGAGCCTTCTAACATCATCAGAATGATTCAACTTTTATCCTTCGATCAATTTTCCCTTGGGCTCTCATTGTGGTAACACCTCAGCCACAGGAATTTGGCAATCATAACACTTTGCATGGCAAGCTAGCTCATCGCCGTGAAGACAATTTCAACAGTGAGTAAAGATTTATGGAAGTTCTATTTAGATGCCTTCTAGAAAGCTCATGAAACAGGCATGTTATCCCACACCACAGCCCTTTTTACCCCTCTTAATCACTTTGCCTGAAGTGTGCACGGCAGGCAAATAGGATATCCATCCAAGAGGAATCAATGCTGCTATAAACTGTAGAATAACGCCCACCGACAATCTTGAGTATTCTCCAGATGTCACACCAGTCAAAGATGACAGCCTCACACTAGAAATGCAAGTATAGATGACAAGCACAAAGCTGAAGCAAAGAATGCAAAAGGTGATCCTTCACAGCCTGGTGGGCATAAACTTGCAAACAGGACAGAGAATGGGGGGATCTTAAACTGAGCCACAGCCTCTGCTAAGGCAGATAAACATAACACATATGCCTCATTTGATACACCCAACTTGATATTGATTTGCATTACCAAACATAGGTTGGAGAGAAGGGAAAGAGCATAGATGACCTTTGGTTGCCGAGATCTCAATAGGACAAAGCCACCAGACAAGTTGCCCAATATCCCTCCCGCTGCTAATGCCATGAATGCATATGACTGTAGAACACCTTCTTTTTGTGCTTTACCAAATTCGGCAACTAGAGCATCACTCACAACCTCTGTAAAGGATGCTCCAAGATTCCCTAGCAGAATACATGCCATTTGTGTAGGAAACGTATCTCCAATGATAGGGATAAGAGCTAAGGTTCCCCAAGACATGACCTGCAAGAAGACCCCAGAGGATATACAGGGGAGTCTGAGCACCACCAATGTAAAGGGAGTCAGAGAGAACTCCACAGGGTGGTTTGGCTAACATGGGAAGGTCCCCAATGTTCTGCACAAGCTGCAGAGAGGAGGGGCTGAGGCCGAGCCCGTGGGCCAGATGGAAGTTAGAGTGTCAACCATGGAAAGCACCTGAATCTTTGAACCCAGTGACCGAAACCACACAAGACCTACATCTGTTGTTGGCCCTCCGCATGGCTACTGGTGCCGATGCTGCGGTTGCTGTTTGTCCACTTCTTGGGATAAACGTCTGAGAGAGGCTTCCGAACAGGTTTTGAGAGGGACTGCAAGAAGCGTGCTTGCCCGGGACCTGCAGACATGCCACAGTTGGATGGTGAGCGTCCCCTCCTTTCATCCTGCTACCTTGAGGAGATGAAGATGGGAGTGGGACGGTGGGAGGCTGTTGGAGTGTGCCGTGGGGATTTTCGTGAGGGCGTACCGCGGGAGGTAGAGTATGAGTGTGCCGCGGGAGTGAGTGGCCCGGCGTGGAGGGGGGAGTGTGCCACGGCGGGTGTGCCGCGGTGGGGGGGTTGGCCCGGCACGGTGGGTGTGCCGGGTGAGGCGAGCGGCAAGCGTGCCGGGTGGAGCACACAGAGTGTGCCGGTGAAGGCATTCGCGGGTGTGCCGGGGTGGAGTTGCTCCCGGGTGTGCCGGTGAAGGCGCTCACACCCGAGTGGTCTCGGTGAGGGGGTCTTTAGAAGGTGGCTGCCGGACGAGGGAACGTATGCTGCTGGCATTGGATGTGAGGTATATTGCCGTATTAGCCGTGCTATATGATGGACACTCTCATGAGGATCTGCAGGATGACCAGAGGTGCTGCCGGATGGGCCCCTTGGCCTGCCAGGTGAAGCTTAGCCCGCTGCCGTTTCCACGCCCACGAAGAGCTGTCGGATGGAAGGGAGCTACTGCATGGAACTACCGTTGTGCGAGGATACCTTTGCCGGACCGAGCTAAAGCCATCGGACGGGAGCCAGGGGCCAGCCCCGCCGTATTAAAAGGATGCTGCCGAGTGAGACCAGTTAATGGTCTGCCAGACGGCTTTGCAGAAGCCTACCGGATGGCTTTGCACGGGAGCTATGCTGGATGAGGGTGGGGGGAGCCGTGCTGCCTAAGACCAGGGAGAATGGTTACCATATGCCCACATTGCAATATTCAACCCCTGTTATGCGACTTTCAACTACAAGATTTGTTTATTATTATTTCTTGAAGTGCTACTTTGGCATTATCGAGCGTCTCCACCTTATGATAATCATCGGTGTTGCGTCGGCCAACTCCGCCATCTCAGGATAGCTAACCCGAAATGGAGTTGGAATTATCACCTCATCCCTGGTAGAACGGGTGCGCTGTTTGGCACCGTTGCTAAAAGGGATTTGATCAGGGGAGTAAGATAGTCTGTTTTCCCTCTTGGAGTCTGTGGCGGCTAGCCTTCTGAAGTTTTCAGAGTGCCAGCATTGGGAGTGTGCCTGGTGCGACCTTCTCGAATGTCATTGATGCCGGTCTCTGTAACAGGGCAGGGGTGTCGAAGTCGGGCTCACCAGATTGGTTGGAGGGGCCTGTCGGTTCACTTAGGCATTGGCCCAGAAATAGATATTCTTGGTTCTCTTGGGGCAGCATTGACATTAACAGAAGTTGCCTTGGTAGCATATGTAAACATTAGGTTGTCATCACACATCGAAGTAAAAATTTTCAAGATCATACAAGCATAGTTTAGTTGCTACATCATTAACAGGACTTCAAGAATTAAGTGAGGGTGCTCATGCAGAACAGAACATCTTTGCTGCCAGGGCAATGACAATATAGCTAGAACACGGAGACCCATGGCCCGAGAGTTAAGCCGAGCAATCTCAAGTTCAGAGAGGTTTCCAACTCTCCGTGTCAGGAAAACGTGCACAAGAAGTTGCTCTGATCGAAGATTTGGTAACAACTGCATTGCATCAATGGCAACCGGCATAGCATCATCATGGTCACTTAAAGAACAGAGAAATCATGAAGCCTCCGCTGGTCCTTCACCACTAAGAGGATCTGCAGTTAGCAGCTTGACGAGTTACCATCCCTGCAGTTCCCTCTCTTGCCAATTGCTGTAACGGTCATCCACGGATAAATTATGTTTGTAGCACTGTAATGCTTGCCTCATATGCAAAACCTCATTCATAACTGGATCATTTTTGGGTAAGTGGCAACTGCACATCATGAGAACATCCATAGCCGCATCATCTGTGTAGATACCTATGCATGCTGAAATTCGAGATCCTGCGTCATTGAAGCACTCCTTGCAGATAACATATCTTTTAGGATAGCCGTTGCTCCATAGCCAATGCACAAATCACACAAATCGTCAATAGTTCCATAATCAGTTGTTAATGGATCGGGCCTTCGAGGGGATGGTGAGGGAGGTGAGAACAGCACGGGGTGTTGCCCGGCACAGTGGTGTGCCGGGGAGAGGGAGAGATTATTTTCTTTTTTTTTCCTCTTCTCTCTTTTTTCTTCTTCTATTTATTATTATTATTTTTATTTTATCTTCCTCTTTCTTCTTTCTCTTTTTTTTTCTTCCTTCTTTTCTTTCTCTTTCTCTCTCTCTCTCTTTTTTCTTTTTCTTTTTTTTTTTTGGTGTCCGCAGACGCGAACACCGTACAAGTAACCACAACAAGTGACTAGCTGGGGTCACGCCCGTCGGCGTGGGTCCAACCGCCCCCAACCACGTGTGCACACACAGACCGCGCGTCCCTGGTCTGGCCCTCTGACCGGTTTTCCCCTCAGCCGGACTCTGGCTGCAAGACGTGGGGCCCGACGGCAACCGGTCCACAAACCGTCTGTGGACACCGAAAATTGCACATCCAAGTGTCATGTTCGGCCCAGCATCAACAACGGCGCCGAGTGAAGAAACCCCGGAGAAATCAAGCACAAAAGGCCCCACAGTCCGTGGGCCCCAAAGGAAATCAAACGGGCCATGACTCGTGTCCGCGACGGGCTCAGAACGGGCCCCAAATACACACCCCCCCGGGGGTGCTCAGCGGCACAGCCCAAGGCTGCTCAGCGGCACAGCCCAAGGCTGTTCAACGGTACGCCCCCAGGTGGGTTCACCGGCACACCCCCTTGGGTGCTCAGCGGCACAGCCCAAGGCTGCTCAGCAGCATGCCCCCAGGTGGGTTCACCGGCACACCCCTTTGGGTGTTCAGCGGCACACTCCCTGGGGCTCAGCGGCACGCCCCCGGGTGGGTTCACCGGCACACCCCAAAGGGCCTCCAGCGGCACGCCCTGGAAAGCCTTCAGCGGCACACCCTGCCGCGGCCTTCGCCGGCACACCCCTATGGGGGTTCACCGGCACACCCCAAGGGGGGGACCTTCAACGGTACGCCCCCAAGTGGCTTCACCGGCACGCCCCCTCTGGGTGTTCAACGGCACGCCCTGCAGGGGCTTCAGCGGCACGTCCTGCAGGCCCTTCAGCGGCACAGCCCTTTGAGGCTTCAGCGGTACGGCCTTTGGGGCCTTCAACGGCATGCCCAAAGGGGTCTTCAGCGGTACAGCCTACAAAGGCTTCAGCGGCAGGCCTTTTTGGCCCTTCAGCGGCACAGCGGTGAAGTTTTTTTCAACGGGCGACGTGAGGCCCACGCCCTACGCATCCTTGGCGCGCAGTGGAGCCGTCTGAGGTGGCAGCCGATCGTTGGGCCACGCAGGCTACCCCACTGACAGCCAGGACGGAGGGGAGTCAAACCCCATCATCACGGGCTGCTTCCCGCCCTCGACAGCCATGCTCGAGGGCTCCCCGCTGCTGAGGGTATAAAAGACGCCCGTCTTCCACAGAGAAAGGGGGACGGAGAGAGGCAGAGGAAGAGGAGAACGGAAGAAGAAGGAGGGCGAAGGAGGAGGCAGACGCACGGAGACAGACGGGGAGACACACAACACACACCGGAGAAAGAAGAGAAGAAGAGGCCCTCCCGGCCTGAGCTCCGTCCGACGGCCACCGGGAAGAAACAAGAGTAAGAGAGAGAGAGCTTGTTGTATTGGGGGAAAGGGTTGGGGATAGCGGCCGAAGTCTTAGGCCCGGATGTCTTCTTCCCTCTTGTATCCCATTCCTCCTGGCGTTCTTGGTCTTTCTTACTCTTGTCCATGGCCCCATTTGGGGAGTTTGCTTTTGCCATATGTATGAAGGGCCTCGCCCTCTTGATTCTCATGAATGAAAACCACCCTCTCCGGGTTTCTTTTCGATCTTCGATGTTTTAGGCTAGGCTTTGCGGGTTTTTTCTTGACGGACAATCCGTTCCTCCCTCTGTCTCCTTATTCCTCCGGCGTCTTTAGGGTCCTCCACGTCGATGTAGGTTTCCCCCTTCTGTTGGCCTTGGCTCCGTGAGCTCCTCACTCATTCCCTTCTATGGCCATCTACCGTGTTCCCGAGCTTGAGGAGAAGGGGAGGTACCCTTCTTTCCTCCCAACCACCCAGTTACTAATGGGCCACTCCCGGCCTTGAAATCCCCCCATCTTTATTCCTCTTTTCTTGAACAGCCACCAAGTACCCCCCCAGTTGCTAACACCCCTTTTAAGCCTCTCAGCGGTGCACCTTTCCGGCCTTTGGCCGGCACACCTTTCCAGCCCTCAGCGGCACGCCCAGATCAGCCCTCAGCGGCACGCCCAGATCAGCCTTCAGCGGTGCGCCCACCCTTGGCCTTCAGCGGCACACCCTGTTCAGCCTTCAGCGGCACACCCTGTTCAGCCTTCAGCGGCACACCCCCTGTTCAGCCCTCAGCGGCACACCCCCTGTTCAGCCCTCAGCGGCACGCCCTTCAGTCCCTCAGCTTACTCCTTGTCCAGTCCCAGTCCAGGTCCCTTAGATGTCTTCGGTCTGTCGTTCTCCTTCGCGTTTTCCGAGTCTCTATAAAGGTGTTGCCCCCCCCGGGGGCCCACCTCCAGTTGTCGGGTTCCGCCACATCATGTGGGCGCGTTCCCTGTATCTCCCTTACGCCCCGGGTCAAGGGGAAATGCTGCCGAATTTTTGTGAGAAACTAATAAACAATTAAAAGAGGCAAAAGGAGGCAACAAACAAGCAAGATAACTGACGAAACCTTCCAACTCATCAAACCACTGCCGGCATCACGACGAGAACTGAACCGAGCTAACTAACCACCCGGCAGCCCGAGCCTCCGACCCACAAGAAAAGAGATCGAACCGAACAAAGAGAACAAAACACGGGAGGAGTTTTATATAAAACCACACGAAAGTTAAGATAAGAAGAAAAGAAAAGCCTTAAAACAAATAATCAAAAAAACTGATCGAGCCTCCACCCTCACGCCCCATTGACCTTCAGCGGTACGCCCCTTTGGCCCTCAACGGCACGCCCCCTTTGGCCCTCAGCGGCACGCCCTCATTGGCCTTCAACGGCACGCTCCCTTGGCCTTCAGCGGTACACCCCTTTCAACCCTTCAGCGGTACACTCCCCCTTTCAACCCTTCAGCGGCACACTCCCCCTGAGCCCCCCAGCGGCACACTCCTCCTGGCCCTTTCAGCGGTACACTCCTTCCCTTCGCCGGTACACCCTCAGCCACTGTATAGACTTGGCCAACGTACAGACTTCATGGTGGCCAGTGTATAGACTTGGGCAGTGTATAGACTTCACACTCCAATGTATAGACTTATCCAGCGTATAGACTTGAGCCAGCCAACGTACAGACTTCATGATAACCAGTGTATAGACTTTGGGTAGTGTATAGACTTCACACACCGACGTACAGACTTTATGCTGGGCAATGTATAGACTTTGAGCATCCAGCGTATAGACTTCGTATCCCAACGTATAGACTTCATGGTGGCCAGCGTATAGACTTGGGCAGTGTATAGACTTCACACTCCAATGTATAGACTTATCCAGCGTATAAACTTGAGCCAGCCAACGTACAGACTTCATGATAACCAGTGTATAGACTTTGGGTAGTGTATAGACTTCACACACCGACGTACAGACTTTATGCTGGGCAACGTATAGACTTTGAGCATCCAGCGTATAGACTTCGTATCCCAACGTACAGACTTCATGATGGCCAGTGTATAGACTTAGGCAGTGTATAGACTTCACTCCCCCAATGTATAGACTTATCCAGCGTATAGACTTGGGCAGTGTATAGACTTCACACTCCGATGTATAGACTTGGCCAGTGTACAGACTCCGGGCCAGTCGACGTACAGACTCCAAATTGCAACGCGCAGACTTTGCTCCACTCTGCTCCAGTGTACGGACTTTGGGCTTGGCAACGTATAGACTTCGAGCCTGGGGAACGTATAGACTTTATATCACTCCCCCTCCTTCACCGACACACTCTCCAGCGGTACGCCCATTTGGCCTCCAGCGGTACGCCCTTTGCAGCCCTCACCGGTACACCCCTTCGCCACCCAGCGGTACACCCAATACCCAGCGGTACACTCCCGTCTCTCCTTCGCCGGCACACTACATGCATGCATATATACATCGCGATAAGGGCATCAACAATAGCAAATAAATCAATAAAAATCACGCTAATTGAAGGACTCCAAATGCGTAATATTGATCACAATAAAAGAGGCGGGAGGGGTAATAAAAAAATAAATAACAAACCAATGATAATAATAAGAATAATCATGCATAGAAGAAGAGAAATCATCCCGGACAAGGGCACGAATAAATAGTAAACATCAAATCAGAAATCCCAGAAGGTATAACCTAGAAAGCTCTAGATAAAAGACGCTAATGCCCACGCCGCAGCCCGCTCTCTCCCCGAGACCCGGGGCAAAAGGAACAACAACGTTGCCCCTTTAGGTCGAGCCCGAGTCTCGGGAATTCCCCCGATATGGCCGGGCTTTGATCTAGCCTCGGGCCGACATCCTAATCGGACCGGATTTGTTTTCTCTTTCCGGATACCTTCCGAATCCTCATTGAAATTGCCATATGCTCGGCAGACATTTGGAGGGATCTACCTCGGTTTTCTCATTATGACGATGCCACGGACTTGTGTCCGAATACAAAAGGTCTACGAGTGGCCAACACGGCCGACAGTTTATGGCCTTAATACAACTTTCAGTGTGACCCATCCCTATCTCTCTCGTATAATTAGTGTTACTCCTTTCGGCCGCGGGGCCTCTAATTTCGGCAATTAATCAAGGGTATTCCCTCGTATGAGGGATGTAAATGACGTCGTGACCTTCATGGCGCGACGGGATTCGGTCCCGACACGAACCACACAATCGTCTGACGAAGTCAGATCGAGCGCACCATGGGCTCTCCGGAGCCCGAATAAATTGTCACTCCGGTCACTGGCACGCCCACGCACTTAATAAAACCAACAGACGAACCGGAACAACAGTTTAACGGAAAGTGCGTCCACACCGTCTCTAAGGGTAAGCCCGTACACCACTCCCTGGTGCGACCAGCACACGCGTACTGGTAGGCTACGACTAGTGGAGGGTCACTGAAGGAGTAGACTCTCAACTCAACGAAAAACAACGTCCACATCCGACGACGTACGGGGACAGCCCCGCGTACCGGTCCCATCGCACGGTGACCACAGTCGGAGAAGAAACGGGACTCACAGTCCACGGCCACGCACGCACCGTGCGCTAGAGTCGAGAAAACTCAAGTGACATTAAGCCACTAGACTCTGGACAGTCCTCTAAACGCACTACAGCCAACGGTCCTTGAGTCACAAGACTCGGGGTCAAGACCGTTGCACGCAACAGCACAAGGCCATCAATCTAGTCCAATCTCTAGGTCTAAAACCACGATAGCACGAGTACCGAGACAACACACGAGTCGCCAAGACCACTCCCTCGGGAAGGGAACGCAAGGGACTAAGGCCACTCACACGGGCCACACGAAAAAAAACACAGAAGCATGATTCCCAAGGCAGCACACAAGCCGCCACGACGATTTCCCATCTTGAAACAAGCAGGAAACCTCCAGCCCCAGGCCGGACAACTGGACTCGCAGTCCAAGGCCAAACACATGGCCCACACAGGAATCGCCTTCCAAAGGAACCCACGATATGCGGGGGAGACCCCACCGCACACACCCCGACACACGGTGACTCGATCAAGCGTAACACAAGAGCCCGGAACACGTGGGGTCACCCGGACCCACCACACCTACGGGCACGCTAATCGAGGTAACACGGTCCCTCCCGTCACCCCAAAAATAAGGACACGGAACCCATGGGGTGTCCAGGATACTCACAAGGCCGGAGGTCGACCACTGGGTCCCAACCGGGTCGACCGGAGACCAACACAATGCGAACGGAATGCTAAAGGTCACCCGGACCCTTAAGCGCACGGGCACGTAAAACGAGGTAAGTAGAACCTCCAGACACCCCAAAACACGGTCACGGAACTCCACTGGGTGTCCAAGGCACACTCGGCCCGCGAGGAGCACGATCAGCCGCAGACCGCCCGCCCCGGGCAGCCCGGCTGGTCCCTCCAAGAACGCGCTACACGTGCATAGCGCGTTCAGCCAGAACGCGCTATACGCGCCTAGCGCGTTCAACACGAACGCGCTACATGACCATAGCGCGACCAGGCCAGGTCGCGCTATGATCCTATAGCGCGACAACCAGAACGTGCTGGGGCCGTAAGGCGCGACCCAAAACCGCCTTACTGTTCATCTTCTCCGATGAACGCGCCCCGTCGGGGCAGCGCGACCTTCAAGAACGCGCTACTGGAGTATAGCGCGTTCTCAGTCCGCGCCCGAAAACGGTAGAAACCGCGGGAAAAGCCATGCCACGCCCCGTTCACCCCCAGGTGAAGGGGAAACAAAAGGGGAAACCTTCCCCAAGCCCCTAGGCATGCATCTAAACCCCTGGATCGCCCAAAAACACCATAGAACGGGAGATCCGGCTCACACCCCAAAATCTTGCATTTTGCCCAAAACGCCCCCGTTTAGCCCGCTCGGCTCACCACGGCCTATGAAACTCGCGGGAAAGGAAGTACACGGGCTGAGGGTCCATCACCCTACCTCCACCGAAGATTACGCGCACCGTGGACGCCGATCCACGAAGAAAACGCCGTTGAAGCCTCGCCGTTCCACGAACTCACGGCCGAGCTTCCACGCGCCTCCACCGCCTCGATCCTCATCCATCCTCACCCGTGCCTCGCCCGCGCCGTCCCCGCCTCGCCCGTACTCCGCCCCGTCGGCCGCCAGAGAGAGAGGGAGAGAGGAGAGAGCGTGAGAAGAGAGAGGGAGAGAAATGAGAAAATGAGAGGGGGAGAGAGAAAAGGGTTAGTATATATAGGAAAACCCGAATTTTACAGAAATTCAGAAAATTACGAAAAATTACCTCCGCGATCCTCGGGAAGAGCGCAACGCAGTGGTAACGTCCCGGAGTCGGAGAACGCCACGGTTTGCCCTGCAAAGAGTTCCGAAGACACATCAGGGAAAAACACGTGTAAAGCACAAAATACACTCCGAGACCCACTAAAATGATCCGAAAAATATCCAAAAAATCTGGGGCATTACAGCCCTCCCCCCTTAAAGGAATTTCATCCTCGAAATTCAGGACCAAGCACGAAGTCACAGGGGAAGAACACTGAACGAACTGACAACGCTGTCAGAACCCCAGCACAGAAACCTCGATTCTCACGAAAACACGGATCCTGAGGAACACAGTCAGACTCACAATCACACACAACACCTCGCTCCTCGCGTCGAGCACACTGGCCAGCAGAGCAGGCATATACCAAAGGACACAGTCCGGCATCACCTCAGACAATGCGAGAATTAGCCATGGCACCGCAGCCACAATCTCGCTCACCGAGGAATCACAACCCTCGACACGAGCAACAGCTACCGATTCATCCAATGGTCGGCAGACAAATGGCACATCAGCTTTACAACCAGCTGACAGGTCACACACCCTTCTCAAGGGGACAACCAATACAGAGCCTCCACCAGCTCAAGCAATCATCTCAGCAGACCGCAACCAGCTCATCGGCTCAACACCAAGAAACACCTCACACATGGCAAGCCGAAAGCCGGACACAACACAGAAACGACCACCAAAGGTCTCGCTGGCACACGGCTCTCGCCACGCTCGAGCCCCAACAACCAGCATTTTCTGTCTCTGAAAAGACCATCCACTGGTCACAACTGCTCGTCAACGGGAAACCTCCGCTTGCTCAGCTTCTTCCTTCTTTCCTGGTCCTCGACCGGGTCCAAAGGAAACATTCCAAACCTCAGCAAGCCATCCGTCGACTCACACACAGATTGATGCCGCATCTCGAGCAGCACTCCTCTCGAACACCGCATCCGAGCTCGAACATTGCTCCAACTCGACCCTCTCGGGGAGCACGACGAAACCAAATGACGGATCCTGGTGTCTTCAGTCATCACCTCACTGGACTCAGACTTACAGGGGAACCACCCCACGCTGGTCACCAAACCAAGGATAACAATTGCGACACCAACGTCCTATCAAGAACCATCCTCCGACGCCCATCTTACAAAAGGCCTCCGCCCACAGGCGTCACTCATCCATCTGGTCTCATCAAATCCTTCGATCAATGCAAGTGGACACCCACCAATCTCGATTCCGCCCTTACCACAGAGCCACGGGACACCACCTGAACAGTGCTCACGGGTCCCCAAGCAACAAACATCTTACCGTCACAATCCGACAAGACCGTAGAACTAACGGGAACCCTCAACCTGCTAGAGATCACTTCCTCGAAAGACGATCTCATCCGAGGACACGACTGGGAACACAAGTCGGCACCAAGCCACCGACTCTGACCAACACGTCCTCAACCATCGTCAGGCGACATCCTCAACAACCTCATCCAGGTCCAACACCGACGCCTGACACGGCTTCCAACACAGGAACAGGGTACTCATGCGGCACACTAGCCAACACATTCCCCAACACTCTAACTTGCCAGTGCCAACAACCATAATACCTCGAGCAACGGCATGGCAACAACACGTCTCACACCGAGGAACCAATCCTCCGATGCTCAACGTGAACTCAGGAATCCGCCCGTAGCAACCAACGCTACGATCCTGAACCAGTGGGTTATGGGCCCACCACGCTTCCGCTGCGCACTCTGACCCACGCGCACAGCCGAGAAAGCAAAACACCGCCCAACCACTCGTCCTTCCGGAAAAGCGCCAGCACACCCTCACATAACAAGGGAATGGGCACAACTTCTCACAGGCAACCGCCCTGCCAAGACGAGGAGCACGTCTCGTACGGACTTCATGGCACACAAGGCCAACCAATCCGAACACACAATGCAAGACGACGAACCTTAGCCCAACACAATCTCTCCAACCAAAGGAGAAACCAGCGCACTTCGACCAACGGAAGAACTCCATGCTCGACTTAACCTCGAACCTCGCGCACGCTGGAAACAGCACCATCCAGCACCAAGGAAAACCATCGCTTCCATCAGGTCAGCGCCTCCGACACACTCGACGAGTGTCACATCGGACCACAATCACAGCATCTCTCGATGCACCACCGCTGTAATTCCTCGAACTGCAACACGGCATGCCAAGAGCCGCAACACGAGCCATAACCGACAACCGCCGATGCTCACCCTCGAGTCCCGAAACTCACCGCGGAGCCTTCACATCTCAAGCCAACCCCAGGGCGAACACAACCCAATCGCACACAAGAGCGCATGAGCAAGACTTACTGGGACACCACAGCACAATCCTGCCTCGAAATCCATAAAACAATCGGGACCAACACGTCATTTCTGACGCCACAGAGCACGACAAGGACATCAGGCTCGACGAAACGGCAGCTCACCGAGAAGATCCTCCGCTCACCCGAGCACACTTCTCGATCAAAAAACCCACTCTGCCACCTTAAACCACAACCTGAACACCTCAGGGGCTGGACAAACCTCAAGCTGGAGTGACCAAAACCGACAGCAACTCCCTCAGAGCACGCTCACAGCCACTTAACCACGAAAAATCCTCTCCAGCCACCTGACCACGCTGCAGGTTCCTCGAACGCAGCACCGCGAGCTCACGCCTGCCAGCAACCTCTGCCCAACGCAGCACAACTAGGGTCACCACCGATGAGGGAGAAGGCTCTCGACCTCGATCCTTGGACCCCATGCTGGCACGAAAGCCGCGGACAGCAGCCACCTTCACAGCGCCGCACAGCGCACTCAAGCTCTCAAGCGAGAAACAAGGCGGAAAGCGAACACAAAACCCTAAGCCAGCTGCCGACTGTACTGGACCTTATGGACTCTGATCACTGCAATATCCCGAATTCTTATGTACGTCCACAACCACTGCTCTGATACCAGCTGTAACGACCCGAGAATCCGATTACCGGGAAGGCCCGATAACCCGAGACTCGCACCGCCGCCCACGAGCCAGGAGGGCTCGGAAGGGCTAAAAGGAGTGTGGAGGCACAAAGAAATAGGAAATAAAGCAGGACAACCAACAACAACGAGCTGAAAGAAAGAACAACAACATCTACAACAGAGTCCAGTCCAACAGAAAGTACAGTCTAAAGCAGTAAAAACGTACCACATGCCAAGTGAACACTCGGCCCGGCAGGCTGGCAACTGAGAACCTCCGCTCCGCATCCTCGAACCACGAGGAAGAACCGCAACACCTGAAAAGCAGGGAATGAGTCTCCAAAACAGAGACTCAGCAGGGATCCCGCGGAACCCCAACTGGAAACAACGGCGGTAGCGGGAAGGAGAGCTACAACTACAGCAGGAACAGCAAACCGGTGGCCGGTCAAAACTCGACACTACAGCTACTCCTACTGCCAGAAGGCAGACCTCGATCACACAGTCGAAGCTACCGAACCACGCTAGTACCACCTACCGAAGTAAGAACACACGGCAACCACGCCGTAGAGGCCTGTCCCCCGGACACAGCCGACCTGGACACGCTGTCCAAGGTGCAACCCCGACCATCCGATCGCGGGTACCGCACAACAAGACCCAACCTCGGTAAAGCCACTAGCACTTATCTCACGGCGCAAGAACCGACACACGCGCCAAGGTGAAACAACCGAACTCACCGGTCAACACGACCAAAACCCGAAAGTCAAAGACACAGAGACTGACAGTCTGTCACTCCGTACTCGACAGGAGTACCACCCACTAGAAGCACAGCCGGTAGCATCCCCTGACGTCTTACACCGCACTGCAGGTGAACCGCCTGACGTGGTAGGTCCTACCCGAGACGCGAACACCGTACAAGTAACCACAACAAGTGACTAGCTGGGGTCACGCCCGTCGACGTGGGTCCAACCGCCCCCAACCACGTGTGCACACACAGACCGCGCGTCCCTGGTCTGGCCCTCTGACCAGTTTTCCCCTCAGCCGGACTCTGGCTGCAAGACGTGGGGCCCGACGACAACCGGTCCACAAATCGTCTCTAAGGGTATGCCCGTACACCACTCCCTGGTGCGACCAGCACACGCGTACTGGTAGGCTACGACTAGTGGAGGGTCACTGAAGGAGTAGACTCTCAACTCAACGGAAAACAACGTCCACATCCGACGACGTACGGGGACAGCCCCGCGTACCGGTCCCATCGCACGGTGACCACAGTCGGAGAAGAAACGGGACTCACAGTCCACGGCCACGCACGCACCGTGCGCTAGAGTCGAGAAAACTCAAGTGGCACTAAGCCACTAGACTCTTGACAGTCCTCTAAACGCACTACAGCCAACGGTCCTTGAGTCACAAGACTCGGGGTCAAGACCGTTGCACGCAACAGCACAAGGCCATCAATCTAGTCCAATCTCTAGGTCTAAAACCATGATAGCACGAGTACCGAGACAACACACGAGTCGCCAAGACCACTCCCTCGGGAAGGGAACGCAAGGGACTAAGGCCACTCACACGGGCCACACGAAAAAAAACACAGAAGCATGATTCCCAAGGCAACACACAAGCCGCCACGACGATTTCCCATCTTGAAACAAGCGGGAAACCTCCAGCCCCAGGCCGGACAACTGGACTCGCAGTCCAAGGCCAAACACATGGCCCACACGGGAATCGCCTTCCAAAGGAACCCACGATATGCGGGGGAGACCCCACCGCACAGGAGACCCCACCGCACACACCCCGACACACGGTGACTCGATCAAGCGTAACACAAGAGCCCGGAACACGTGGGGTCACCCGGACCCACCACACCTACGGGCACGCTAATCGAGGTAACACGGTCCCTCCCGTCACCCCAAAAATAAGGACACGGAACCCATGGGGTGTCCAGGATACTCACAAGGCCGGAGGTCGACCATTGGGTCCCAACCGGGTCGACCGGAGACCAACACAATGCGAACGGAACGCTAAAGGTCACCCGGACCCTTAAGCGCACGGGCACGTAAAACGAGGTAAGCAGAACCTCCAGACACCCCAAAACACGGTCACGGAACTCCACTGGGTGTCCAAGGCACACACGGCCCGCGAGGAGCACGATCAGCCGCAGACCGCCCGCCCCGGGCAGCCCGGCTGGTCCCTCCAAGAACGCGCTACACGTGCATAGCGCGTTCAGCCAGAACGCGCTATACGCGCCTAGCGCGTTCAACACGAACGCGCTACATGACCATAGCGCGACCAGGCCAGGTCGCGCTATGATCCTATAGCGCGACAACCAGAACGCGCTGGGGCCGTAAGGCGCGACCCAAAACCGCCTTACTGTTCATCTTCTCCGATGAACGCGCCCCGTCGGGGTAGCGCGACCTTCAAGAACGCGCTACTGGAGTATAGCGTGTTCTCAGTCCGCGCCCGAAAACGGTAGAAACCGCGGGAAAAGCCATGCCATGCCCCATTCACCCCCAGGTGAAGGGGAAACAAAAGGGGAAACCTTCCCCAAGCCCCTAGGCATGCATCTAAACCCCTGGATCGCCCAAAAACACCATAGAACGGGAGATCCGGCTCACACCCCAAAATCATGCATTTTACCCAAAACGCCCCGTTTAGCCCGCTCGGCTCCCCACGGCCTACGAAACTCGCGGGAAAGGATGTACACGGGCTGAGGGTCCATCACCCTACCTCCACCGAAGATTACGCGCACCGTGGACGCCGATCCACGAAGAAAACGCCGTTGAATCCTCGCTGTTCCACGAACTCACGGCCGAGCTTCCACGCGCCTCCACCGCCTCGATCCTCATCCATCCTCGCCCGTGCCTCGCCCGCGCCGTCCCCGCCTCGCCCGTACTCCACCCCGTCGGCCGCCGGAGAGAGAGGGAGAGAGGAGAGAGCGTGAGAAGAGAGAGGGAGAGAAATGAGAAAATGAGAGGGGGAGAGAGAAAAGGGTTAGTATATATAGGAAAACCCGAATTTTACAGAAATTCAGAAAATTACGAAAAATTACCTCTGCGATCCTCGGGAAGAGCGCAACGCAGTGGTAACGTCCCGGAGTCGGAGAACGCCACGGTTTGCCCTGCAAAGAGTTCCGAAGACACATCAGGGAAAAACACGTGTAAAGCACAAAATACACTCCGAGACCTACTAAAATGATCCGAAAAATATCCGAAAAATCCGGGGCATTACAATCAAGCTGTGATCCATTGGTTTTTAGTTCGTGAACTAGATTTTCATAATCATGGATTTGTTCATTCATAGGTTTATTAACCACAAATTTAAATTTGTTAAAGTCGGATGCTTTGAACCGCTTAATACTGGCATCATCTAGACCATATTTAGCTTCTAAGGTGTCCCAAAGTTCACTAGCATTTTTTGAGTTATAATATAGATCATATAGATTATCGAAAAGAGCTCTTAGAATTCGGTGGAGACAGTGACAATCCAACTCTTCCGATGTGACTGTGGAGGAGGAGGATTCAGGTTCAGTTTGGGTTCGGGTTGACCGGGTTTGGATTCGACGGGTGTTTTGAGTTTGAGAGGAACCCGAACCCGGATTTTCAGTTATGCTATCACTAATAGCTGATATCAACCCTAGTGTGATCAGCCAGAATCTCATTTGATTTTGCCACATTTTAAAGTTTTTTCCGTCAAATTTATCTGGTTTGACACTAAGTGTTTCTTTTGTAATTAAGCTAGCCATTGAGAAAATATTTGAGAGTCCACAAAATCTGTCGATGTGATGTGTATAATTTTTGTCAAAACAATTAAATATATAAATTCAACCAATAATCATTTTAAATCTAAGTTATCACAAAGTAACTAACAAAAGCACAATTTTAGTAAAAGCAGGAAATACTAAAGATATATTTTTCCAGCAAGTAAAATATGCTAAATTTTATTTTTAACAATTAAGATTAGTTAATTATTCATGCAAACTAATCAAAAGTCATACTTTTCAAAATTTTATTTTCTAAAAACAGAAATAAAGATATTTTTTTCAGAATCTAGTTATCTGAAAATAGAAATTATTTGTTAAGTAAAAATGATTTTAAATATTTTCTGATTTTCTGAAGATAGAAATAAGTTATTTAAATAGCAACATGAATTATCATAAAAATCAGAAATGCTTTGTTTTTCTGAAGAAACAAAAAATCTGTAAACAGAAATTGTTTTCAGAAAAACCAGAAATAATTTTCTCTAAATAGAAATTATTTAATGCAGAATTATATTTTCTGAAAAACAAAATTGTATTTTCTTTTCTGCAAAATAGAAATTGCAGAAATTACATAAACTATTTTTCTGCAAAATAGAAGGTTTTCAGAAAAAAGAAAACAGAAACTTTTTATTTATTATTAAATACAATTTCATAAATATAATAATAGGAGAATTTATATTTCAGAAATATAATATCATAATTTCTAATTTCTGAAATTTTAAAAACTTAATTATGATTTCAAAATTTTCACTTAATCTGAATTTCAGAAATCAAAACAATACGTTATTTTGTTATAGCAAAATAATATCTGAAATAGTATAACATTATTATTCTGTTATAATAAAACAATATCTGAAATTTTAACATAACAATACGTTATTAGATTATAACAAAACAGTACGTTATTTAGTTGGGTTATTATTGATATGAGATACGTCTTGATTTTTTTTTCCAGCAATATAACATAACAACAAAAATAAGTTCCCTTAGATTGTTAGAAATATTGTTGAAAATAACAAATATCAAACAATAAATTAATTAAAACTAACACATAAATTAAGAAGTTTAAGAAGACGTAGTATTTTGGTCGAAGCGCGATGTCGCTGAACTAAGAGAACTTATTGTCGGCCGACGTGCGGTCCTCATGACAACGGTCTCTTAGAGATACGACGACCCCGGGTAGGAGACGCCCTCTCTCTCGTCGGCACGTCCTCGAAGAGAGCTTTAGCGAATCTCAACCCAACTTTCAAGAACTCAACACAAATGAACTAAAACTGTGGAGGAAAGAAAAGGAGAAGAAAAATCGAAAGAATTTCACGTTGATACTCTTACTCTTGTAGTTGTTATGTTTTTTTATTTGGGTTGGCCAATGGGCCTATATATAGGCCTTACAAGAACCCCCCAACGTTCACACATTGATGCCCTCTTTTAAACACTATAAACGTTACACGCTGTAACGTTTCCACTTATTGGAAACGTTACATATAGTAACATTCGCATGTGAACGTTACATCTACACGGTTTAGTAAGATTTTATTTGTTAAAATATTTTATATCAAACGCATTTAACATCCCCAACTATGTTTGCGCTTCTCATTGTAATTCTTTTTATTTTAATTGGCAAAATTTAGCTTGGGATGTCCGGGGTGCCGTAAACTTAGATAAACTAGACTTTCCTAGCATCCGCATGTAATTCTTTGCACTCCTATGAAATAAAGCTGGTGGTGATTCCTGCCACCTTCTATGCCTTTTTACAAAAAAAAAATATTACATTGTGATTTTGCAATAAACTTGGGGGCCGCCTGCATCCCTCAGGCCATGCCCCCCGCCCCTCAGCCTCTTCCACAAGGCTCCATATATAGACATAGGCCATTGCTGAATCATGTAAGAAATCTGTGTATAAATATGCTCTCTCTCTCTCTCTCTCTCTCTCTCTCTCTCTCTCCATTCATATGTTACCACCACCCACGTACGTACGTCCTGTATGTGGGCGAGCCCGCCACATGCATGCAGCCGTCTGATCCCCTGCCCCCCCTCCCACCGTGGCTTGGTGTCTAATTAATTAACTCCGGCCCCTCTTCTTTCCTCACTGCTTGGGAGGTTTTAATTTGCTTCCGGCCGCCCAGCCGTGCATGCTAAGGACACAGGGAGGGCCTCTCTGACTTAATCATGTTCCTGTGAAGAAGAAGAAATCGGCGAAAGAGTAGTCGTTGGGAGCCACATGAACTCTCCACATGCAGTGCCATTAATTAATTTACTGCGTCTTCCAAATTAAGCCCCATATGCATGCATGCCAATAGCACCACTGGCTTTTGGAGATCTAGGTCCACTCGATCCCCTTCTTCAGTAGCATAGTACTGTGTTGGCCGGAAATTAAGACCCCCACTAATTAAGAACCCGATGCTTTAAGGACAAGGATGGGTTAGTTAGATGCGGGACAGGGAGGGACCATCACATCCTTAATTTGTTGATTACATGATGAATAAAAGTTAATTATGTCATCCAACATCCTAAACATATGTGAAGTACAACTATTAATTTGAAGGGCTACCACGACGCACTGCACCATGGCGAGCATCTCGTCCCTCTTTTGAGAGAATGATAATCTTGCAGTATTATGTCCCTTTAATTAGTGGGATACTTCTAGCTTCTAGCTTCTAGCTTCACGTTTTCCCTTTAAGAAAGAAGAGAGAAAAAAAAGATGCTCCCATTAGCGATGAACATGGAGGTGGCCGACGTACGTACGTCCAACTATGGCCTGATAAAATTAAGGTTAGGATTCGAAGACTTCGACCCGGCCCAGCCGGCTCGCATCCTCCTAACTTTAATCCCTGGCCCAGCCCACCTCCTTCAGCCCAGTCCGGCCTAAATCCAGCTTGTGCCATTTGTTTAATTATGTTCTTTTCTTGGTGAACCACATGCACACACACACCCACTGGCAATGGATCGTACTGCCACCCAATCTCCGCCATTAAATTTGTCAAATCCAACGGCTGGAGCGAACTCCCTTGGCAGCGCAACGAGCACTCATGTGAGTGCTTTCCCGGATCTCGACAACCTCTCAAATCCGAATCTCCACCCTCTCTTTCCCTCTCTCTCAGCACTGTCGCTCTCTCTCACAGACGACGACGTGCACGAGAAGGCCACCCCCCGTGCCACCCAACTCAGTGCCCACCTCGACTCCTAGCAGAGCCCCCTCCTCCTCCTCCCACCACCCCGCCACCCACTCCACCCAGCCAGGTCACACAAGAAGGCCCCCTCCTCTGCCTCCTACCCCGGCACTGACCTAGCCTCCCACCCCCCGTCATTGGCAACCTGCTCCAATAGCTGGGCGAGCTTCCCCACCGCTCCCTCCGCGACCTCCCGCCAGGCACAGCCCCGTCATGCACATGATGATGGGCCACCTCCCCACCCTAGTGGTCTTCTCCCCGGTCCAAGCCGAGGAGGTCCTAAAGAACCACCACATCATCTTAATTCGGCCACTCCCCCCACTCGTCGCCACCCGCCGCTTCTCCTATGGCAGCCACAGCATTGCCTTCACCCCCTACGATGAGTAGTGGCGCAAGGTGAGGAAGATCAGCACGTCAGGATCAACACCATGTGTGGGTGCAGTCCTTTCGCCCCATCTAGGAGGAGGAGGTGGGCATCCTGGTAAAGACCATCGCCCGGGCCTGGGGCGTCCCCGTGAACTTGAGGGAGACCTCCCTCTGTTACTTCAACAACATCACCTACCAAGAGGCATTCAGGCGGTAGACCTCCGTCAAGGGGGAATGCGGGTGCAGGAAGTTCCACGACCAGCTCATCGAGGCGCTGACGCTGTTGGGGGGGTTCTGTGGCGGGACTTCTTCCCCTCCATGGAGTGGCTTAACCGGTTCAACAGCGTGTAGAAGCGGCTCGACTTGACCTTCTTCAAGATTGACAACTTCCTGGAGGGGAAGATCGAGAAGCACCGCGACATGGGCCGGGGGAGCACCAGCAACGACTTCATTAGCACCCTCCTCCGCCTCCAGGATGACCCTAGACTCGGCTTCCCCATCACCAAGGACAGCATCAAGGCCATTCTTGTGGTGGGTGCAGCAATGTTATACCTGTAAGACTAGGAAGACCCTAGGCAGTATTATAAACAGGCTAGAAATATAACGTGATTATAATTGTGGTGTCCTCTCCACTCAACACCTTAAGATTTTGAGTTGGATGGTCCAATCTAATAAAATTCAACATGATATCTGAGTCCATGATTATGATCTGAGCCGCACACGCCGTGTTTGTCATGGTCCACGTGATAGAGTCTAAAAATCAGCCTGGTGAGGGGGCGTGTTAGAGAATAGTCTCGTATTGAAAACGGGTTAAAAATATAATGTAATTATAATTGTGGTGCTCTCTCCACTCAACATCTTAAGGTTTTGAGTTGGATGGCCCAATCTAATAAAATTTAACGATCTCCAGCTTTTGCTTCTTTCTCCATTCAAGATGCGTTCTTCGAGGGCATGGACACCTCGACAACGACAATGGAGCTCATGCAGAACCCGACGACCATGAGGAAGGCCCAAGAGGAGGTCCGGCGGGTGGGCAGTAGGCGACAAGGGAAAGGTGGAGAAGAGTGACCTCCACCAGCTACACAACTTGAAGTTGGTCATCAAGGATTTGCTTCCGATCTAAAGTTCGTCAAGATTCAATCGTGAATTTACTTCGAATTAAAATCTAACTGTTGGATTTAAGTTTAATCAAGATCTAACTGTTGAATTTACTTCGATCTAAAGTTAAACAAGATTTGACCGTTGTATTTGTTCCCGATCTAAATCTAACCATTGATTAAGATCAGATCATTTAGATTTACTTCTGATCTAAATCCGATCAAAGATCCGATCATTCAATTTTCTCATAATTAAAATTTGATCAAAATCCAGATAGTGAGTTGATATTTTTATGATTTATGATGGATAAAATTCTGCCGCTAATCCATCTTTAAATTTTATGATGGATATTCTTCCATCGCTAATCTGTCTTTAAAGTACAAGAATTCTTACAACGGATAGTTGTTCATCGCTAATACGTCTTTATTTTTGTAATGGACATATTTTTTTCGCTAATCCACTGTAATACTCTATTCATTTTTGTGACATAAACAATCTGTCACTATTATGTCGCTAAATTTTTTCGCTAATCGACTTGTGTCGCAGCAACCATCACTCTAATCTTACTACTTTGAATGGGAGTCAATGCATAGCAATGAAAAGTTTTACAAACAAACCCGCAATCATGCAAGCATGCTATATATATACATATATGGGAGATAATTTAGTAAGGATGTCCTTACTAAATCATTCCATGCGAGTGTCTATGTTAATTTTTATACGACTAAGGTAATTTTTAAGCACCTATGTTATGTGAATTTTTATGTTTTATGTGAATTTTTATGCGTTTATGTTAATTTTTGTGTCTATGTGAATTTTTATAAATTTTTATGTGCCTAGGTTAACTTTTAAGTGTCTATGTGAATTTTTATACATCTGCGTGAAATTTTATATGCTTGTATTAATTGTAATATAGATGTATAAAAGTCACAAATGTGCATAAAAGTTAACCTAAACGTTCGCATAGAATGATTCAGACGTCCTTATTTGATCATCTCTCTCTCTCTCTCTCTCTCTCTCTCTCTCTCTCTATATATATATATATATATATATATATATATATACTACTCACGATCTCACAATCTGCAAAACAAAGTTTAAAAAAATTGTAATGAAGCTGCAGAAGAAAGCAGCAAGCATATACATGCATTAGGTGATGCCAGACAAGACCCAGTATCAGATGGCTTCCGGGAAAGGGAAACCCTGCGCGCGGTGTCCAAGCTCTGTCGCGCTAGATATATATTCTACAGTGTGTGGTCACATGTAGAGGCATGGATGGACTGGAAACTGGAAAGATCCCAGGACCCCCAGAGCGAGAGGCCCCGTAAACTGCAGCTCCTATTCATCCTTTTCACCCCCACAGCGCAACCAATGCTGGGAAAGGGCGATGGCAGAGGCTGCAGTGCTGCCCCCCCCCCACAGCCACTTGGGTGTGCGTTCCCCCACAATGTAATTACGTACAGTGCGTTTCCGAGCAGCTAGCTGCTAGCTTGCGGGATCTTATATATAGCAGAGATGCCAAGCGGAAGAAGCATGCAACTGTGCTCGGATTAGAAAGAAGTCCAGGAGAATTGGAGAAAGTTTGTCTGCCCCTCGCTGCCTCGCCCCAAGCTAGCTACTTGCTCATCCAGCGTACGTAGGTTGGTAGATCCATGGAAGACTAGATGGCGAACATGACCGGCGAGTGTGGAAGTGTCATCTGATGAAAACGCACGCAGCAAGAGAGGCCAGGTAGGTTCGATCTTCTCAACGTGACAACATGCATGGGTCTCCTCTTGTGGCAGTCACAACAAATACCTTTTCTTCTGGTTGGAAGTCTTAATTATATTACAACCTTTTCATAAATCCTGTATAATTAAACATGTGCCCCTTGTGGGCCGGGGTTTGAACTTTGGTCCCCAGATATCAAGGTTAATTTGTCGACCAGTAAATATGTATGGACTCATAATCGGCTTGATCTGGTATCAGCCGGCCCGACTCGGGTTCAATTTAGATTGACACGAGATTGAATCCTATATATATATATTTGAGATTTTTTATTTTTTTATACAAAATTAAGACTTCTTACAACTTAACTCTATATTTTAACTCAGGGCGCCTTTGCTAACCGGGCAGGGTTAGCGCGCTCAACCCCGGAGAGTCTAGCACGCTAACTGCCCCCGGTTAAAGTGTTTGTGTGTGAGGAGAGAGCGGGGCCCACCGCTCTCTCTCTCATCGGCGTAACTTACCCGGATGTCTAACACGCCCTCAAGGAATTATTATCACATCAATCTAAAATAGGCGTGAATTATTTGATTTTTTTATTGTTAACTAATTTTTAAACACTATATCCATATTAGATAATCAACAGATCAATAAATATGATGCAAATTGATCGTGTCACACGGAGTAGACACAGCACTGCAAGCCATGCTTGGCATGCACGAAAAGAGTAGTCCTTACCAACTCATAAGCCACCGGCCCCTTAATTCCTCGCGACCGTCGCGAGTTGTTCACGTGCACATTCAAATGATCGTTCCGGGTTTCTTAATTTGATTTCTGTTCGCAAAAGCCACAAGTTGGATCAGTAAGAAAAGTGCGGGGAGAAGAGACGGGGGGAAAAGAATCGCAGAAATGGACTTGTTTAGATTCGGGTTAGATTTGGACATCAAAGTGTTGCGTTTGCAGGGTTATCTGGGGTTTCCTGCTCGTATGCGACTCCCACCTGCCGTGCCGGTGAAAACTTGCCATGAGGAACAAACAGGCAGGCGTACGGACAACCCACTAGCTGTGGGGGGCGAGGGGGGGGGGGGGTGCAGAAAGGCTCTGAGCCATGGAGACCTCCTCTCCTCCACAGTTTGGTGGTCACATGAACGGGAAAATGCAAGGGCAGGGGGCTTGCATGCCCCATACTCGCCCACAGGTGAACATAATTGTGGCCTCCTCTCTTCTCCACTCTTGGGAAATTTACTGGTGATGGTCGTACCGGGGCATCATTCCAGCAGTACTTCACCTGTCCACGGCATAAAGTAGAGTTGCCAGCTCTCGCTGATCAGAACCCCATGACCTTTTCATGAACATGGACAGACGAGAGCACACGTTTGCCAGCTCGATCGGAGAAGTCCAAAAACCCATCATCATGTTTTCTCGATCGAGCTGTGAGGGAGGAGTGCGTGCGTTAGTCATTTATGTTCTGGGAGTAATGTGGGGGTTAGTGTGTTCTGGGTGAAATGGAGGACATAACGATGCCGCCTTTTAATGGCGGTCTGGGTCTTCGTCAAACTTTGTTCTTCGCCTTCTATCCCTGGAGGAAGAAGCCCAATCCCGGTGGCTTAATTTAGTGGCGCGCGTTAATGGCGAAGGCTGCAGTCATTGTACACCTCATGATTGCAGGTTTAAGTAGTTCCCTTGGTCGGCAGAAGAACGAAAGAGAGAGACGCTGCTGTTTGATGAGGGTCTGAGTACTTCTGAAGCGATAAGAGAATGGCAGATTAAAATGTGCGTAATAAAGACAAACTTTCAATAGCTTAACCCATGGAATTGCCGGAAACGCCCCCATAAACTTAAAATATCAAGAAAAAATTATTACCTAAGAAGTCACGCTCACCGACAACATCGTACTATCTCACAACCATCTCAATATCTTAACTTACGTCGTAGGAGATTTACATAAAACATCTCACAATTATCTTAAAAGATAGTTTAAACTAACTATGGATACCCCCATAAATTTTCTTTTAGGTCTTCTTTGTTAATCGGTTGGGATAGGTGAAAATGACATCCGAAGAAAGAGAAATATGAGGGGGCCTACACACTCTCTCACACACACATATCTCTTACTTGATCTCAGGTAAGATGTTTGATCTCAAGAAGTCGAATATCTTACCTCCACTCGAAAAATAAAGAGGGCCTTAAAGTCACATTCACGTACGTGTTAACCCACGCTACCCGTGCTCCTATCAAACTCTTCGTGATCACTTGCCACATTTGCTAGAATAGTCCTTATTAGAAAAGAATAAAATTATAATGTGCTTAACAACATTAGAACCCTCTACAACACCCATCCACCTCTTCTTTCTCTCTCCCCGTCACCAAATATTAGGCATCATATTGGTTAATTTACATATCTAATTTAAATTTAAAAAATCCAATATATATATAGTTCAGTTAAAAAAATTACTAAGCAAAATGAATGGACTTGCATTTACAAAATGTTATTAATTATAGAGGAGAAGGATAAAATTCTAAATATGTCAACTAGTTAGATAGCGGTTTCCAAGTAATCTGTTGCACTCAATATGTAGTCTGCTATTTGTTACCTAAGTGGGTGTTTGATTTCCCTATCAAAAGCCTCTCTATTAATGTCGGCCAGGGCATTGATGCATGTCAATAGAGGGTGTTTGGTTAAGTGCTATTATTAATCTTGATACTATAATATTAAAAGACTATAGGGTCGTATCAATTTAATATATATAGATACAAACCGTAATTACAATTGCTATAATTCCGATCAAAATGTTGATCGTTAGATTGACACATTTCTTGTGGGTCCAAGAAAAGCCCATAACCTAGCATAAGTAGACAAACGGGAGCAGCAAAATGTTCCAGTGCGTTCTTCCGCCGTTTGTGGGCACCCCTTGTCTCATCTGACTTTGAGGTGACTATGAGGTTAAAAGAGTCTTGCTAGGTTGGAACTCAAGACGTACCTAATTTGATTGCAGAATAGGTTAAGTGGGTAAATTAAATTATAAGTAAGATATTCTATAAAATACATTAAAATATTTTGATTGAGAAATAAGATAACTCAGAATATCTTTGAAAATTGTGAAAAAATTTAACCCGCCATGTTCTATTTGTTTGGTAGAATAAATTATTCCAAGATAAATCGATTTAAGAGCATATCCCATGAAATACCTTGTATGAACAACTAAAGGGAATATGATAATTTTCAATGAGATATCTTAATTTATCTCGATTTATCTCGATATATATTCCAGAGAGCTCTCTCTCCCTCTCTCTCTCCAATTCTCACATCAAAATACTTCAATCCGTTGTACCGACGCCGTTCGCGGGCACGTTTTATCCCATCCCACTTTGTTGTGGTTATGTGGTTAAAAGAGACGGATTAGGTTGACACTCGAGACGTACCTTGTTGGTTCATCCATCTCTCCTCGACGAAAAAGTCACAAATTTAATCCCGTTCCTCGACATACCGAGTCAGATCCCCTGCATTCTAGAGTGCTCTCCCTCCCCTTGAGCTAATCAAACGAGAGATAAAAAAAGGGGAAAGAAAACTTGCTAGGTTGGTAGCTCAAAACGTTAGGGGGAAGATCAGTGGGACGATGGAAGTACGAGGTCAGTCAGTGAACACATAAAGAGAAGTTTTTCCCGTATTTCACCCGTATTGTCTAACGTATACCATCACAAACTACTGGTTCAATTCAACTATGCAATACGAACCTCCGTCATTTAATGCAAAATTCTACTATGATTATTATCGCTATACGCACTACGATGCCACAAGACATGCATGCGAACATTGCACGAGGCATGTAGCTCTAAGATTTTTGGGATACTCCATCACCTTAGTTAATTCCATCCCTAGATCATTTTTTCAATACCTAAACCTAAAAGTTGGATGGGAGAGCTAGAGACCCCCAAAAATGGGAGAGGAGGGAAGAGAAACTGAATTGTCATTAATTACGGATCGCTTAATTAATTAGCCTATTTTGCAAAATGGGCCGATTAACTTGAGCAACTTAATTAATCTTGAGTTCGGGATTTTATGGCGACGGTATAAAAAAAGGGATGACAAGATACGTAAGATAAGACTCGAACTTGAGTGACTCAATAATCGTTCAGATCTCCGTACCACTCTGTTAGATTTCTCGTTATCAAAAAAATTTATATTAAGCCGGAGCAGAGCCGGTGGTCCATGTATATGGGACAATGATGGGTCACTATACCACCAACTGTATGTCACATGGGGTTTGGTCCCACAAATAAAATAATAAAAAAAACCGATATCATGGGCCGATTTGGTGGGACCCGTACAACGGGTAGAGAGGATCAGGCGCGTAGGAGTTGAGACGACGCCACCGCGGCCACCATCCACCGACGATCAGCGCCTCCAACGGGGAAAGCCGTCTCCGTTAACGGGGTTGGTCCGAGCGCGTAAAAAGAGAAGAAGGGAACCGCCCACGTCACCACGGACGTACCCCCGGCCGGCCTCTGGACCACATCGGTCCTCCTCTCCGAACAGAAAAAAAGGGCCTCTCCATTGTTGGGCAGGGCAGGGCCCACTTGATTGCGGTTTGGAATTCATCCACGATATAAATATATATATATTTCGGAAATCCACATTATGTTTGATGTTATGCATGGTGACCATCACGATTGCATGTCATCATGTTTATTTCCGTACGCACTCTTGCCATCCTTTAACATTCAACTTTTTTTAAATTTATTTATCTAGAGGAGTGGAAAATTAATTGGAAGTAATGCCTAAATTGGCTGAGAAATGATAACTATATATATACATAACTCTAAAAATTATTTGGCTGTAGACCGTCTGTTTATGCATGAGAGATTCTATGATTACAAATTATGCATATTATTTGGATATAGAACTTTTCAAAATTATTGAACATTCGAATGAAACTATTTTTTATTTACATTTAAAATAGGTATGATATATATACATATATATATATATGATAAAGATGGGTGTAAATATGTGTATGGATTAGACTTATTTGGTCTTCATTGTTTTCACTTTTAGTGTGGGATATATATACGAGGCAAGATCGATCAAATGGGGAATGTTGGTATGAGCATATATATACTCATTGTTTTTTTGAGCTCGATGGGCCTACGTACACAGGTCATTATAGGCATGAAATTAAACTTCCGGTAGATTTTATTTAAGTAAAAAAATTGATATGTATATATTTGTCTTCATTTTCTATGAAAATTAAGTTCACTGTATCCTCGCAACGTGTGTATTTTATGGTCGACTAGGGAGTGGCCTCGAATTCAAAATTGAACAGTTTTAAAATAATATCACGTGAGATATTAAAATTTTATGCACCGAATTTGATACACAAAGTTATGTCGTTAAGCAACACTCATTCTCGTTGATCCAAAAATAAGATGAAAGAACTATTTTAACATAGAAAGTGACATCGACATCAGATCTGTATGGTCCACGTACTTTTTCGCGCATTAAATGGGGGGCATATTTAACGAGAAAATATAAGATTAAAACATTTTACATATGAATGAAACATTTGATATAAGATTGAAATATTTTATTATAATAAAATATTTCGTTCAGTACACGAGACTAAAATATTTTACATATGAACGAAATATTTATTATAAGATTGAAATATTTTGTTATATTTATTATAACAAGAGGTTTAGTTTATATAACAAAATATTATTTTTACAAAATATTTAATTAATTTATTCTATAATCAAATAAAATATTTCGTTCATATAATAAATAGTTTATTTTTGTAATAAAATATCTCACTTTATGTAAAATATTTTAATCTTATAAAATATTTTAATCTTATATTTTTTTGTCTGAATGCACTCCACATTTAATGCGTTAAAAAATAGACCATACAGATGTGATGCAGATGTCATTTTTTATGTAGAAATAATTTTTTTACATAATTTTTAATCAATAAGAAGAGATGTCATATAATGACCTGACTTTGTGCACGGTGCACAAAGAATTAGTCTTTGCATAAGGAAGACAATCGTACTTGACTTTGAGTAAGCTTGTTTTCGTGTGAATCAGATTAAACTATTTGGTCTTGTTGACTAGCTAGTTCCCTTCGTCTTTTATCTTTTAAAGGATCGTACGTGGGTTTTTAGTCAAACAGATCAAGAAGGCCAGTTGTATTGCTAGTGTCTGACCACGGTGGTCAACTAGCTAACGTGATGCAATCTTCACAGGAATCAGATTTAGAAAGGATTCATATATAAGAAGGACTGTGCACAAGATAATGAGTAGACTAAGATTTCCAACCAAAAACAAAAAGTATTGGGCATGAAAACAATAGCAAAAAAGAAGGCTCGTTAATCCACGGACACGAATGAAGTTGTGCGAGCAATTAATTAAGGGTGCGTTTGGATATCATATTGGAAGGTGGCATTTGACTTAAAAAGTCTCACTCTCAAAAAATTAAAATAAATACATAAAGATCACATCAAATTTGTTAAAAGTAAAATTTTATTTGTACAGAAATATAAGAATCAATGTTATCAGAATCGAAGCGGTGTTTGAACCGGTCAATGAGTTGATTTGGTTCGAACTAATTGGACCGTTCAATCGAATCGATTTAAATTGTGACGTCGTCGTAATAATGATACATGGCCCGACCCGATTCTATAACCAAGACAATAAGAAATAAGATATAATGATCAAAATAAATAAACATACATGTATAAGTATTAGTCATAATTATGTAACTATATAAATAAAATAACAGTAATAACATGGTTAAATAAATTGACCTTAAAATTTTATAATATTTTATTAATTTTCACTCTTCACAATTGACATTTATACTCTTTTAAACATTTAAACTTCAAATATATCTAAAATGAAATGATAAATAACAAGAAATCAATAATAATAAGATGATTTTATTCACATATAAATATTATTTTAAATATCTAAATATTTTTATATTTATTTTTTTTTATTTTAAAGGGTGAATCGGGTCAGACTTATTCGGACCGATTCACCGGTCAAACCGCGGTTCGTCCGATTCACCAGATTCTTTAACATTAGACCAGACCGACCTTAATCGGGCCGATTCCTACATTGATTCACGGTCGGACGGGCCGATCCGATCCGATTCTGATAATACTGATAAGAATATAAAATCTCACTTTCCAAAAATCTAAGAAACTCTTTTGAATGAGTTTTTTTCCTCTCTCTAATAACTTTTTAAAAAATAAAATTCAACATAATTCTAAAACACCCCCTTAAATATTGGGGCCCCTGATTTGTGCTGTACGGCCGGGGCACCCGTTTATCCTCACAATCTTCGACGATGCTTGCGATCCTTCTTTAATTCCTAGCAAGGAACTATATATCTTAATTTGTGTGATAAGAGAGAATAAAGACTAGAGTCTATAACTGTGGATGGACAAAGAACATTCAATTCAGGAGAGTTAGTTCGAAGCCTCATTTGCACTTCTCATAATTGGTTATTCCTCTACCAATACTTATTAGTATGCTAGCTAGCTATCAAAAAATAGTGATGAAATTAATTATATCATGTAGGAATATGTGATGCAAAGCTTGACTTAATTGGTTTAGGTTTGGAGAGTCCACATGTTACGTGTGGGACTATTAGTGGGTGTGCATCGACGACGTACGCACTTAATTTTGCGCCTTCCCACAATTAAACATCCGAGACCCTTGCATGTTCATCATGCACGTACGTACGGTACGTGTTCTCTTCGGCACTTTCCCGCGGCTTGCTCTCTCTCTCTCTCTCTCGCAAACGGGAACGAGAGGGCGACGTGGGGGTTGCAGCTGTGTGCTCTCTGTGTTCCTCTCCTCTTCTCACGTCGAGTGGGGTTTGTCCGTGGGTACGTGGTACTCTTCGAGCCTCTGCGAGGCTATTTAAAGTTCGCCGTTCGGAGGAAAAATTGTAGAAGATTGGTATGGTGCATGCGCTCCGTTGGAGTAAGATTAACTCGTTAATATGGGCGTAGGAGTATTTTTTTTGCCCTGTAATTTTTTCTTCTGTATTATAATAATGAAGTCTCTCTACTCCCCTCTCCCTGTGAACGTAGACAATGTTAAAACACGTAAAAACTTTATTGTCTCCTTGTGGTTGATCTGTCTATTGTATAATACAAATTATTTTCGTTTGATCTTTGTTCTGATACACACGTTCGCCAATTTAATTTAGGGATTTTTGCATATTAATCCCTACAAATTTATCTAATTGTCAATTAATCTCTCAAATCTGACTATTGTCTTAAAAATCTCTACAATCATCAATATTTTATAAATAAATCCATGTAATTTGTTATCGTCCAAAAAAAAATATTACATCAAGTGCATGGGAAAAGACTAAAATACCCCTATTGACTGTGGATTCTCTCTCTCCAGTTCCCCCCATTTCCGGTTGCCCTACATCGACCCAGAGCCCCACATCTCGTCGCAGTTCTACACCTTCAACTGTGATTCCCATGCGTTGATGGCGCGGTGCATCCTGAGGGCCGGCTCGCCAGAGATGAATTAGCAGCAAAATTTGTATTGATCACTGATAATTATTCGTTAATTTAGATTAGTCGATAATCGATCGTGAATCCAAATTAGGTAACAAATCCATTGCTAATTCGTAACTGATTAGCGGTGGATTTTAATTTCCGTCACTAATCTAGGATGAATTAGTGGCAGAATTTGTATCGGTCGTTGATAATTATCCGCTAATTGGCGACGATGGTTAATCGACCGTGAATATGTCCCTAAAGTCTTTAGCGACAGAACAGAGGCCGAATAGAGATAGAATTTTTATGTCCCTAATCTCGCTTTTTCTTGTAATGTCTCTCTCCCCCCACCTACGTCAACCCACCCTCCGACATGGGAGGGAAAGTCTCCTCTCTCTCTCTCTCTCTCTCTCCCCTATGCAAGTCACCCCGCTAGGTGGATTGTCGACGCCGGGAAGAAAGTCCCCTCCGACACCTCCCCCTCTCTTTTTTTCTCCTCTCTCCCTACTATCTGTGTCTTTATCTCTCTCTACCTAGCTATGCAACCCACCCCCCACTGGGTCGGTTGTCAACATCAGCCCCTACCTTGTAGGCCTCTGTCTCAACACCCAGTCCTTCTATTTTGCCTCCCCCAGTGTCACGTTGACGGTCACCACGTCGCAGCACTGTAATTACCCCTCGAGTGCTAGGAGCATCGATCCCCTCGACACCCTCGCCATGGCAGCAACCCCCTAGGATACCGGCGGTCTTCTCGATGCCCAATAGGTCTCTCTCTCTCATCTCTCCCTCGTGAGAGTGGAGAATTTGAGATTGCCAAAAGGATATTTTGGTCATCCAGTGACAAAATAATTAGAATATATTTGAATCTTTATAGAATATTCATCTTTTCATCGATAGAAGTTAGCCGTGATGATATTTTTGTAATATTTCGTCAAAAGTGACGATACGAGTGGGTAATACGTTTTCAGGAACGATATTTTTATCATTTCAATTATAACAATGATTTATTGGCAAAAGATCAAAAATTAATATACAAGGAATGCTAATCGGTTCTACATTACTCTTTGACATCAAGTTGTAATTCGTCCATCTCCTGGTTCTTTCATCTAATTATTTCTACTTCAAAGAGAAGAAAGTGGCATAACGAGGAAGACGGCCACCAAGAGTCAGTGGTAACATGTATGGGTCTGACTTAATTAGCAAAGCAACCTTACACTGTCTGCATCAAGTAACCAACATATGTAATGTTTTAGCACAAGGACGTGCATATATATATATAACTACATTTTGCATCCTAGTGGGAAAGACACAACAGATACTAGGAAAGCATCCACGTGGTGCCCATTGCGTTGTGGTCCCTTGCTCACGGTTGTGCGTTAGATTTCTCCATTTTCATGAAACAGCCGGTAGCAAAGTAAACGGAGGGGGCTAGCTATACTAGAAATATATATTAATGGAACCATAGATATATATCTATATATATATATATATATATAGTTCCTGATATGAGAAAACGAGTAAGAGGATGTGCAAACAAGAATGTGGGATTCCCACGTACTTGCCATCGAGAGCCAGATAAATACATGCATATATAGGCATGGGGTGGCGCGCGGGGGAACCCTCATCTCAATTAGATGACCTATATATATATATATATATGCTAAAACATTTATCATATATATATATATATATGCCCATCAACACCGAATAGATTTTTCTAGGAAGCTCCCACGTTTTATGACTGGCCTCCTAACTAGCTAGCTGGGAAGCCCACCCAACGCTTCTTACATCACCCGTCCACTGCATCCATCCCTGGATCATCTGTGCCGTCTTTCCTTCTGCTCAAGAAGCAGCTGACCTGATCAGCTTGAGGATGGAACTAACGGGGGACCTAGAAATAGACATCCAGCCCTCCTCTCCCGCGTTCTCGTGAGCTCCATATCTTCTTATTGAGCATAGTGATTACTTATTATATATATATATATATATATATATATATGAGAAATGTTAGTTACGTATCCTCCCATATGGGTAGGAAAAATTTTCGTCTAAATATATTATTGGTCCATGTCATTAGCACGTAAATCTCACCTATTAAATTTTTTAAATATTTCTTAAATACTTATGTATCCTTCTATACGGGTAGAAAAATTTTCCGTCTAAATATATTATTGGTCCATGTCATTAGCATGTAAGTCTCACCTATTAAATTCTTTAAATGTTTCTTAAATACTTATGTACACTTCTATCTATTTATCACCCTTATTCGTGTATTTGTCACATTTAGATAGTTATTTTTCACTTTTACATATTTATTTGTCACCCTTAAATAACATTGAAAGTCTCGTTCATCGTCTCAAAAATACGTGAAAACTGACCAGAGTTGACTATTTACCATCTTTATATAATTATTTGTCACCCTTAGATAGTTATTTTTTATCTTTAGATAACTATTTGTCACCCTTAAATAGTACTAGAAGTCTCGTCGTCGCCCTTACATAGTTATTTGTCACCTTTAGATAGTTATTTTTCACCTTTAAATAGTTATTTGTCACATTTAAATAACATTGGAAGTCTCATTCACCATCTCGAGAACACGTAAAAATTGACCAGAGTTGACTATTTATCACCCTTACATAATTATATGTTTGTCACTCTTATAGTATTAAAAATCTAATTGAAAATAGGTGCACAACTAACAAAAAATGGAGCACACACACTGCATATATGGTCCAACGAGAGATAGGACGGATGATAAACTTATCCCACTACATGGGTAACAAATATTTCTTATATATATATATATATATATATATATATATATATATATATATATATATATATATATATATATATATGGAAAATATTGCAATGGGGCCGGCCCCGTAACAATTTGTCATGGGGCTGACATCTGAGCCCTTCATTACATGGGGCCGGTCCCATGCGATCACCTCCCCATGAGATTCTCATGGAGGGCCATATATATATATATATATATATGTCTACACACACACGGTATGTTGGCATTAATTAATTAGTAGCTAGGTGCATGCTATTTTCGAACATAGTTTAATGCACTATGCAATATTATTATTGGTTTGCAGGACGGTAAGGATGTATACGGACAGTTAACATTGTTCCAACTGAGGTTTTGAATGACATTTCAAGTAAAAAGTTGGGCCAAATGAATGAAAGATATATAGCAAAACGGCTCAGTGAAATACCCATGTGAGCCAAGCGCATCTCTAGATTCATGTTTCAGCATATGTGGACCAAACATGATGATTTCTCTCAGGTGGTGGCTAGGTCCTGGAAGACAAGTCCAATTGCCTCCTCTGCTATAACTACCCTTTCTATTAAGCTCAAGGCTACTAGATTAATGTTGAAGAAGTGGAACAAAGAGGTGTTTGATAATGTTTTCCAAAACTGCTCCAATGTCGAGGATCAACTTATTAAGGCTCAAGTTCAGTTTGATTCTGACCCCTCTGCAATGAATATGGAAACTTTGGACAAGGCCAAAGCTACGCTCTCTGCTATTTACATATAGGAGGAAATCTTTTGGAGGCAAAAATCACACATCAGATGGTTGACAGAGGGGGATAGAAATATAAAATTCTTCCATGCTACAACTCTCCACAATCGCCGCCGTAGTCAAATTTCTCAACAACGGGATCAGCAAGGCAATTTGGTCACTGAACCAGAAACTATTAAGAGGATATTGTGGTTACACATTTCTCTCGGGCTTTCTCTACCCAAGACCATTTTATTCCCACTGATCTACTGTCACGCCCCGAGCCATTATTACAGCGGAAGACGCGCTCGAGGAACGCGAACAGTCGGCATGGAAAGCCTCTTGCAAGCAAGAACGATCAGAGCGCAAGACAATCACACATAAGAATACAATCGCATAATATTTACTCAACTTTAACTTTCATTAATAATCAAATCCAATATTCAAATACAACCACTAATTCAACTTCCATCATGTTAGACTCAAGAAACAAGAAATTACATAGACTCGATCTAAACAATGTAAACTTCCTAAGTCTTCGCTCATTCTTTATTCACTCTCGGATCCGTTACTTGAACATTCCGAATCCGAACTCGACTCACTTCCATTTCCTGAAAAAGATTAGAAATAGGTAATGAGCACACTTGGCCAGTAGGTATCTTCGCATCAACATGATTAGTAATGTTTAAGTAATTAGCATTTTAGCTCTAAAGGATAAGGTAAAATCATGCGAAATGCGATAAATCATGCGATCAAATCAAAGTAACAAGACGATCATGTAAGATAAGATGAACGAGTATGAACTGTCAAGAATGTAACAAGTATGATCAAGAATGTAACAATTATGATCAAGAATGTAACGAGAATGCACTTTCACTTTTCACTTTCATAACCATAAAGGTTACGCACTAGAACGTCAATCATGTAGCAATTCACTAAATTTTCACGAGTGCTCATGAATTTCACTTATTTATAAAGAAAGTTCTCTCAGCGCAATGCGACGCCAGTAGCATCATACCACATGGTTTATAATAGTATGTTTCAGACAATCAGCCGAGGGGACTAGCATAGAGCCCTTGGACACAATCAGCGCCCGAACTGTATCTTCACGTATAAATCAAGCTATTTCCATGAGTGTATCAATAAAGTATGGCCAGTAATATAACAAATTCAATCAATAAGCTCATGACAACAATCATCAAAGAATGAATGCTTTAATTAAGAATATGAGAGATTAAGAATGATTTAAAATGACATTATGCTGTGGACGTATAAAATTGCACGTCCATATGTCCCGTCGAGCCCCGCATTAATGTCAAAGTCAAAGGAAGAAGACCCGGAGAGACTGGCCATTCAGGGCTCCGGGAAGATACTACCGCCCGGCAAATCCCCGCATTTGCACGGGCGCATTAAGAGACCGAGAAGTCACAGGATGTCCTCCTGAATTGACACACTGCTACGGACCCACCCTCGGGCCCCTAACGGTGAAGAAATATCCCAAAGAATGTACAGCTTCAAGTTCCTGAAGCAAAAGTAAAGGCCCCTGTCAAAACAGCACCTTTAATGCCTCCAGCGGCACGGGCCTGAGGCCCTTCAGCGGCACGGCCTCAAGCTCCCAGCGGCACGGCCCTTCAGCCCTTCAGCGGCATGGCCCTTCAGCCCTTCAGCGGCACGGCCATTTGGCCCTTCAGCGGCACGCTTCATTCAGGGTTTCTGTCAAGGTTGCACACCAAGTCTATACATCCGTCAGTTCAAGTCTATACACTCTTAGACCAAGTCTGTACAGCCCGTGTGCTTCATGCATTCAAAGTCTGTACATCCTGCAACACGAAGTCTGTATGTTGGTTGATTGCACAAACGAAGTCTGTACATTGGCTAGTTGCTGCAACGCAAAGTCTGTACATTGGCTGGCTGCTTCGAACGCAAAGTCTATACATCCAAACTCCAAGTCTGTACATTGGCTGGCTGCTTCGGACGTAAAGTCTATACATCCAAACTCCAAGTCTGCACATTGGCTGGCTGCTTCGAACGCAAAGTCTATACATTCAAACGCAAAGTCTATACATTGCTCTCTGTTGTGCTCGTGCATCAATTTACCAAGTCTGTACATCGTGTTCCATGCACGCAGAGTTTATACGTTCATGTGCATAGGCAGTGCATTCAGTTCATACATGCATACACGAAGTCTATACACTCATGTGCCAAGTCTGTACAGGCTCATGCATGCTCACGGTATAAAGTCTGTACAGAGTTCATACATGCACACGAAGTCTATACACTCATGTGGCAAGTCTGTACAGGCTCATGCATGCTCACGGTATAGAGTATGTACAGAGTTCATGCACACGAAGTCTATACACTCATTTACCAAGTCTGACCGCCAGCGTCACGGCCTCAAGCTTCCCAGTGGCACGGGCGTTCTGCCCTCAACGCCCGCACCTCTTCCCCAGCGGCACAGCGCTGAAAGCCTCCCGACGGCACGCGCCGGCAGAAGATACAACGGTCAATAGGCAGACCCATTGGCGCGCAGTCCAGCCACTTCAAAGCCAGCTAGCGCCTGTCTCCGTGTCACCTTCTGGCTGGAGGAGGGGAGATCTTCACCTGACGAGGAAGATACCGAAGTCAACCTCGGATGGCAGTGCCATCATCAGGCTCCCCCGTCAACCGTCCACGTATAAAAAGGGCCTCCAAACAGACAGAAAAGGAGAGAGGATCTGCGTGCGAAGAAGCCCGTTCGAAGCGAAGAAGAAGAGAAGAAGAAGGTAGAATAGAAGAAGGAGAGGATGAGAGTGCATACGTTGTAAGGTGGAAAAGGGAAGGGTGGCGGTGAAGGGAACAATGGCCCTTCCTCATCCTGTCCCTATCCCCCGAGTTTTCTTTCTTTCTTTCTCCTTGTGATTCTTTTGTTTGTTTAGATGTACTAGGCTACATTGGGTCTTCTGGCCATGGCCTTTGTCGTTTTGAGTTTCTCATGAATAAAACACCATTTGATCTTGCCTTCATTCGATACATTTGTAGTTTTCTCCTTCCTGCTAGTTTGCGAGTCTGGCGTTTGTCTCTAGTTCCCCAACACCTTGCTTGATCTTCCCTCCCATGGCTTGGGTCTACTCGATTGGAAGGTTTAGCTCTTGGCTCGATGAGGCAAGGCTAACCTCTCCCTCCTCTTGGTGACACTCTGCAATGTAATCCTTTCTTTTTTTCTTTACCTTCTTGCAGCCTGTCGAAGTTTGTGGACCTCCACTTGGCGTATTGCCCATCCACTAGCTAGAAGATTCCTTAGTCCTTCCTTCAAAGTCCTGTGGACGCACTTTTCGACACGCTTACTGTGTTCTTCGTTTATTCGGATGGTTTATTCGTCTGTTAAGTAAGTGGGCGTGCCAGTCACGAAGTGACAATTTGTTCGGGCTCTGAAGAGCCCATGGTGCGCTCGATCTGACTCGGTTAGACGATTGTGTGGTTCGTGTCGGGACCAAAACCCGCCGCGCCATAAAGGTCACGACGTCATTTACATCCCCCATGCGAGGGAACACCCTTGATTAATCGCCGAGATTCGGGGCCTCATGGCCAAGAAATTAATTGCATGAGAGGTCTATTACGAGGTATTGAAATCCTCGCACGAAGGCGGGAAGAAAACCATTCGAGATCATGTCGGTCATGTGCTGACCCTTTAATGTTCGGACGAGTGTCCGTCTCGGGAAAAGCGCGATCATCGCGGGAAGACCGGAGCATATGTATGCCAGGATATGGCAATTTATTGTTCAGAAGAATGGAAAACGTTCGGCTGAACCTCGGTTAGAGCGGTCGAAAATCGGTAAATCTGTTGGCCCGGTGCAAGAGCAAGCTGCGACCATACTGCGGTGGGCCCTCCGCAGTCGAAACAAGACTTGCATGAGTGTCATTAATATTTCCGGTGCCAAGGGGGCGACGAGGGAATATCCCTTGAATCGGCTGAAAAGCCATGTGTCTGGAGAAGCGGGCGTTTGAAACATGTCGGTCATTCGGGAGACCGTTTAATATTCGGACGGGGGTCCAGCTTGAGAATATTGTAATCGTCGCGGGAGGACCTGGAACATATGCATGCCGGGATACAGCAAGTTTATTATTCCGAGACACTGAAAACATTCGGTTGAATCTCGGTTATTGTAGTCGGAAACCAGTGAATCTATTGGCCCGGTGCGAGATCGAGTCAGGACCATACCGGGGGCGCCTCCCGTGGTCCGAACGAGGCTTGCGCGGGCATCATTAATATTTCCGGTGCCGGAGGGCAACGGGGGAGAGTCCCGGGACTAGACTCCAGAACCGAAAACGTGTTTGAAAGGAGCGGACTGTAGACCGAGGATATGAGCCAGACGATGACCATGATCGGGACAGGCCCGAGGTCTAAGTGTGGCCCACGGAGGTCTTATTGATATTCCCATGGAAGGAGTCCAGGGGTGGCGAGAGCCGTCTCGTTCTATTCCGATTCTGTCGGTCGCTTGTGGACCTTTTCATGTTCGGGCAAGGGCCCATATTGAAAGTGCGACGTTGATGGAAACGACCCCGTACAAATGTATGCCGAGTTTACGGCAGTTTCAATGAAAGAACGGGAACGAATCCCATTAGAATGAATCCGATTTAACGGGCTATCGGCCCGGAGCAATGCCGGCTCACGACCATGTCGGGGAGGGAGCCGTCGGCCATATTGGTTGCTCACGGGTCTTTTCATATTCAGACACAGGTCCGTAATAGAAACGCGGCGAAAACCGAGGTGAACCCGTTCAAGTGTCTGCCGAGCGTGCGGCAATTTTAGTAGTGGCTCGGAAGGGATCCGGCCTGAGAAACGAGTCCGGCTTAATCGGAATGTCAGCCCGAGGCGAGGTCGGGCCATGGCCATTTCGGGATAATTCCCAAGACTCGGGCCCAGCCCGCCAGGGCGGCATTGTTGTTCCTTCAGCACCGGGTCGCAGGAGGGACGGGGCTGCGGTTTAGATGTTACCATTTTGCATATGGGTTTTGAATTTTATATATATATATATATATATATATATATATATATATATATATATATATTATTGTTTATTTCTCTTTTATGTATTTATTCTGAATGATTTCTCTATTTTGTTTATTATTGTTACTGTTAGATTTTTTTGTTTACCATTATTATTATTAGTTCACATTTTTTTATTTCATATATATATATATATATGTTCAGATTTATTTATTCATCCTAGTTTTTTTATTATTGATTTTATTGTTATTATTATTATCATTATTATTATTATTTTATTCATATTTTTCTGGAGAGGGAGTGGGCTGCTAGAGGGCTAAAAAGGGTGTACCGCTGAAGGGCTAAAAGGGTGTGCCGCTGAAGGGCTAGGAGGGTGTACCGCTGTAGGGCTGAGGAGCGTGCCGCTAAAGGGCTGGTGGGAGGTGTGCCGGCGAAGGGGCGCAGGCGGGCGTACCGGCGAAGGGCCTGGGGCGTGCCGCTGAAGGGCTGAGGAGTGTGCCGCTGAAGGGCTGAAAGGGTGTATCGATGAAGGGCTGGGGAGTGTGCCGCTGAAGGGCTGAAAGGGTGTACCGATGAAGGGCTGAGGAGTGTGCCGCTGAAGGGCTAAAAGGGTGTACCGATTAAGGGCTGGGGAGTGTGCCACTGAAGGGCTGAAAGGGTGTACCGATGAAGGGCTGAGGAGTGTGCCGCTGAAGGGCTGAAAGGGTGTACCGATGAGGGCCCACTCTCCCTCTAGTTCATTTAAGGCTTTTCTTTTCTTCTTTTCTGATTTTTATTAAGTTTGCATGGATTTCTCATTTTCTTCTCTTGATCAATTTCCATTCTTTCTCCCATGAGGACGAATGTTCGAGTTGTTTAGTTATCGTTCGATTTGGCTCTCTTTGTGTTGATTACGGTTCCCTTGCGTCGGTTAAAGCGTTTTACCGTCGTTCTTTTTATTTGTTTGTTACTTTCTTTTAGTCCTTTTAATTCGTGTTGTTGTTCCATCTGTTTGTTGCTTCCTTTTATCTTTTTAACATGTTATCGTTTCTAACAAAAATTCGGCGGCATCTCCCCTTTACCCGAGCGTAATGGTGATACAGGGAACGCGCCCACACGGAGTGGCGGAACCCGACAACTGGAGGTGGGCGCCCAAGAGCGGCAACACCTTTATAAACCTCGAAAAACTCGGAGGGAACGGCGAGTGGAAGACTACTCTAGGACTGGCTGAGGGGGGAATGCACCGGGCAAGAAGGAAGGGCAAGTGTGCCGGGCAAGGGAGGCACGAGAGGGTGTGCCGGCGAAGGGCCTGGCCGAGGCGTGCCGGGGAAGAATTGGTTGGGGTGTGCCGCTGGAGGTACAGTCGGGGTGTGCCGTTGAAGGCACAATTAGGGTGTGCCGTTGGAGGCGCAAGAGGGGCATGAAGGGGCTGTGCCGCTGAGGGGCGGCAGGAGCCTACCGCTGAGGGCCCTGGGCGAGCGCGTGCCGCTGAAGGCCGCCAGAGGCGTACCGCTGAAGGTGCCCAAGGGCGTGCCGCTGAAGGCACATGGAGGGCGTACCGCTGAGGGCGCGCAGGGGTGAGCGAAGGCAAAAATGCCCGGGAGGAAACAAACCCTAACAAAAGGAGAAATGGAAAGGGGGCGTGAAACACCGAAGGATGCAAACACGGAGGAAATGCTTTAGAAAGACGTCCGAGAAAATACTTGCAAGCCTTCTACTTTTATTCTCACAAAAGGAGTGCCCCAAGGGAGCTAATACATGGCGACGGGAAAGAAAATAAGGGGACAAAGAAAGAAAGAAAGAAGATACAATGGGGGGAGCATGGACTCCTCCCCTCCCGGACCTCACTCTCTCTTTTCACTCACTCTCCTTCTCTTCCTCTCTTCACACCGGTGGTGGTGGACGGGATAGCAACGGGGGAGCCGGAGCCTCCCCTCTCCTTCTTCTCTTCTTCTTCTTCTTCTTCTTCTTCTTCTGCTCTTCGCGCGGACGGCGGTGGACGGAGCAGCGGGAGGGGGAGGCAGAGCCTCCCCTCCTCTTCCTCTTTCTCTTCTTCTCTTCCCTCTGCACACAGACGGCGGCGGCAAGTGGAGTAGCGAGCCCTCTCCCCTCTCTTCCTCTCTTCCCCCCTTTTCTCTTCTCCTTCTTCTTCTCTTCTTCTCTTCCTCTTCTCCTCTTCCCTCTTCTTCTCTTCTGCGTGTGTGTGTCTCTCTGTGTATATGCCTCTCCCCTTTTTCTTGTTCGTAGCGAAGGAGAGGGGTCTTATACCCCCTGTGGCGGGAGCGTTCGGAGGCGGGAGGCGTCCAAAGTGCATTTAATGGGAGTTGACTCCCTTGTCCTGGGTGGCAGGAGGAGTAGGCAACGTGGCCCAATCCCCGGCCGACACCTCGGGCAGCCCACTGCGCGCCAAGGATTCATAGGGCGTGGGCATCACGTCGTCCTGTCGGAGCGTGCCGTTGAAGAGCCTGAATGGCGTGCCGCTGGCAGGCACAACAAGCGTGCCGCTGAGAGGGCCAAAAGGCGTGCCGGCGAAGCGCAGCAAGGCCATGCCGCCGGAAGCCAGCACGGGCGTGCCGCTGAAGGGCAGGATGGGTGTGCCGCTGGGCGGCCTGGGGGCATGCCGCTGGGCGGCCCAGGGGGTGTGCCGCTGGGCGCCCCCTTGGGTGTGCCGCTGGACGGCCCAGGGGGTGTGCCGCTGGGCGCCCCCTTGGTGTGCCGCTGGACCCCCACGAGGGTGTGCCGCTGGGGACACCGTGGGGGTGTGCCGCTGAACCACCTCCGGGGTGGGCCGCTGAAGGCCTGGGTGTGCCGCTGGGCTCCCAGGGGTGTACCGCTGGGGCTCCCTGGGGTGTGCCGCTGAACAGGGCACAGGGCGTGCCGCTGAGGGGCTAAGTGGGTAATTTTGAGCCCGTTGTGAGCACAAGTTGTGGCCCGCTTGATTTTCTTCGAGGCCCATAGATTATGCGCTTCCCGGGAATTGGTTTCTCTTTGCCGTCGTGACTCCGGGGACGGCTTCACGGCAATGTGCATATTTGGGGAGTCCGGACGACCAGTCTCTCCGGGGCTTCTTCACTCGGCGCCGTTGTTGATGCGAGGTCGAGCAGGACATCTGGGTGTGCAATTTTTGGTGTCCACAAATGCCCCCCACCCATGGGTAGCGCGGGCGAAGGATGAGCCGGGCGGTGCCCGCGGGTGTACTGGTCTCTTTTTCTCTTCGTCGGTGCCGACGGGGTGCTGGGGACTGTCGTAGTTTGCTTGTCTCTTCTTCTCTTCCTCAGTGCCGACGGGATGCCGGGGACTGACATGCTTTGTTGGTCTCTTAGTCTCTTCGTCAGCGCCGACAGGGCGTCGGGAGCTGACATGCTTTGTTGGTCTCTTTGTCTCTTTGTCGGTGCCGACAAGGTGCCAGGAGCTGACCTGGCTTGTTGGCCTCTTGGTCTCTTGGTCTCTTTGTCTCTTCGTCAGCGCCGACAAGGTGTCGGGAGCTGACCTGGTTTGCTGGTCTCTTTGTCTCTTCGCCAGCGCCGACAGGGTGTCGGGAGCTGACCTGGTTTGTTGATCTCTTTGTCTCTTCATCAGTGCCGACAGAGTGTCGGGAGCTGACCCGATTTGTTGATCTCTTTGTCTCTTCGTCAGTGCCGACAGGGTGTCGGGGGCTGACCTGGTTTGTTGATCTCTTTGTCTCTTCGTCAGTGCCGACAGGGTGTCGGGAGCTGACCTGATTTGTTGATCTCTTTGTCTCTTCGTCAGTGCCGACAGGGTGTCGGGAGCTGACCCGGTTTGTTGATCTCTTTGTCTCTTCGTCAGTGTCGACAGGGTGTCGGGGGCTGACGTGGTATGCTTGTCTCTTCTTCTCTTCGTCAGTGCCGATGGGGTGTCGGGGACTTGTTGTGACTCCTTTGTGTTGATGGTGTTGACATGTACTTTATTTCATATGGCAACACATTATTTTGATTGATTGGCAACACTGTTTATGTTTTGATGAAATTGATTTTATCAGATTGTCTGTGTGTTCTATGCATCTCACAGGTTAACACACTGCATTACAACAAGTCTGTACAGCCGTCTCTTGCATTGTTCATTCGTAAAGTCTGTTCAGTGAGCGTCTCATTGGTGAAGTCTGTACACTCACCAACTGAACTTCAAAGTCCATACATTGGCATTCAGACTAGCAAGTCTATACAGCGTCCGTCATCTAGAGTCTCTTGAAGTCTGTACATTGGACTGTTTGGCCAAGTCTGTACATCGCTGTTGCCAAAGTCTGGACATTGGCATCTGTTCCTTCGTTGCGATTCAAAGTCTGCACATTGGGTTATTTACCTACGTTCAGCTTCAAAGTCTATACATCGATGCCTTTGCCTACGCTGCAGTTCAAAGTCTATACAGTTGATGTTTTCCATTGCTTCAAGTCTATACAGCCGTTCTTTTAGAAAGTTTATACATCGGTCTTCACCTCAAGTCTGTACATCAGACGCGCATGCTCGCCTGTCCCTCCGGATGCTCTCCTGGGACCGAGTATGCTCTCCAGTGACTATTAATGCTCCGCTTGGCCAGCATCTCTCTTGATCAAGTCTATACACTCATTCACTGTTCATGCATTCACAGTGAAGTCTGTACATCCGTTTGGCTATGCATCACTATCCACCAAGTCTATACATTGGTAGAGTCTGTACATCAGACGTGCATGCTCGCCTATCCCCCCGGATGCTCTCCTGGGACCGAGTATGCCCTCAAGTGACTGCTAATACTTCCCTAACTTTGAGGATGCTCCCCTGGAGCAGCGATTGCTCCCCAGAGACAGCATGTGCTCCACATGCTCCCCTGACGCTGGTGATGCTGTCTAGAGGCCATAGATGCTCCCCTGAGACTTCATATGCTCCCGTGCGAGAACGCACTAGTCTCTGGGTATTTAAAAGAATTGTACACTGCATTCGCCTTCACAAGTATATACATCGCTTTAGCTTCGCAGAGTCTATACAAAGTGTCGACACCAAATTGCTGAGTTTCTGTCTGACTATCTGACAGGTGCCTCTGCTCGTGAAGCTTAAGGAGGGCACGTGATCCGAGGGGTGATCAGATGGTGACACGTGGAAGCAGCCCATTATAGGATGCTGCCATGTGGATGAAGCTGCCTCGGATCTGGCGAATTCCTTGGGCGGGAAAACGTGGAAGCCACGCGCCCAGGTGCTGCTGCTGCTGCTGCTATATATACGAGCCTTCTTCCACAAAAGAAGACTGATCGAGTGTGGCAAGTCTATACAGTGAGACTCAGTCTGAAGCCGCAGCCACCGAGATCCAGAGAAGAAAAGCAGAGAAGAAGATACAGAGAGAAAAGAGAGATGTGTTGAGAGAGTTCGAGAAGAGAGAGATGAGTTGAGAGAAGTCTATTGAGAGGTTGTAAGTCAGTCTCTTGGTTCAGAAACCAGAGCTGACTCTGCTCATACTTGAGCTACATTTGTCTGATTTTCCATTTCGTTTATTTCTGATTTTATTGCTTTCGATACCTTTGTTCTTCAAGCTGTGTATCAGCGGATGCAGTGAAGGTTTCCACTGGACAGGTAAAGCTGTAATCCTCAGCTGGCGAGACTTGGTCTCGGATGGGTTAAGCTGTATTTCCCCAGCGCTTTGCAGAGGTGTATCCTCTGGACAGCAAGCTGTGTTGCTCAGCAGGCATTGGAGGATTCCACTGGACAGCAAGCTGTGCTGCTCAGCGGTTTGTAGGCCAAGCTGTATTGCCCAGCGGATGCAAGCTGTGTTGCGCAGCAGTAAGCCATACTCGGTTGAGTGTGGGGTGGGCGTAGGTCATTGACCGAACCACCTAAAATCTTGTGTGCATTGTGTTTGTGAGTTTGCTCGTACGTGACTGAATCTCTTGATTATCTTCACAGATCGCTTGTGTTTTTGCTAAGTTTAGACACTCGAGTTAGTGTTTTAGTAGATCTGCCTTTATTCCGCATTTGAACCTCCAACTGGTTTTAAATTAGGCTGTAGATCTATTCATGTTGGTCTCTAGATCCACACTTCGTGGAGATAGACTGCGTCCATCTAACTTCAACAGGACTGACATGACATGTTGGTCTCTTTGTCTCTTCATCAGTGCCGGCGGGGTGCCGAGAACTGAAGCAGTATGTTGGTCTCTTCTTCTCTTCGTCAGTGCCACCGAGGTGTCAGGGACTGACATGACATGTTGGTCTCTTTGTCTCTTCATCAGTACCGGCGGGGTGCCGAGAACTGAAGCAATATGTTGGTCTCTTCATCAGTGCCGATGGGGTGTCAGGAACTGAAGCAGCATATTGGTCTCTTTGTCTCTTCATCAGTGCCGACGGGGTGTCGGGAACTGAAGCAGCATGTTGGTCTCTTCATCAGTGCCGACAGGGTGTCAGGAACTGAAGCAGTATGTTGGTCTTTTCATCAGTGCCGACGGGGTGTCGGGAACTGAAGCAGCATATTGGTCTCTTTGTCTCTTCATCAGTGCTGACGGGGTGTCGGGAACTGAAGCAACATGTTGGTCTCTTCATCAGTGCCGACGGGATGCCGGGAACTGAAGCAGCATGTTGGTCTCTTCATCAGTGCCGACGGGGTGTCGGGAACTGAAGCAGCATATTGGTCTCTTCATCAGTGCCGACGGGATGCCGGGAACTGAAGCAGCATGTTGGTCTCTTCATCAGTGCCGACGGGGTGTCGGGAACTGAAGCAACATATTGGTCTCTTTGTCTCTTCATCAGTGCCGACGGGGTGTCGGGAACTGAAGCAGTATGTTGGTCTCTTCCTCAGTGCCGACGGGGTGTCGAGAGCTGAAGCAGCGTGTTGGTCTCTTTGTCTCTTCATCAGTGCCGACGGGGTGTCGGGAACTGAAGCAGTATGTTGGTCTCTTCATCAGTGCCGACGGGGTGTCGGGAACTGAAGCAGTATGCTGGTCTTTTCATCAGTGCCGAAGGGTTGTCGGGAATTGAAGCAGCATATTGGTCTCTTTGTCTCTTCATCAGTGCCGACGGGGTGTCGGGAACTGAAGCAGTATGTTGGTCTCTTCATCAGTGCCGACGGGGTGTCGGGAACTGAAGCAGTATGCTGGTCTTTTCATCAGTGCCGAAGGGTTGTCGGGAATTGAAGCAGCATATTGGTCTCTTTGTCTCTTCATCAGTGCCGACGGGGTGTCGGGAACTGAAGCAGTATATTGGTCTCTTCATCAGTGTCGACGGGATGTCGGGAACTGAAGCAGCATGTTGGTCTCTTCATCAGTGCCGACGGGGTATCGGGAACTGAAGCAACATATTGGTCTCTTTGTCTCTTCATCAGTGTCGACAGGGTGTCGGGAACTGAAGCAGTATGTTGGTCTCTTCCTCAGTGCCGACGGGGTGTCGGGAACTGAAGCAGCGTGTTGGTCTCTTTGTCTCTTCATCAGTGCCGACGGGGTGTCGAGAACTGAAGCAGTATGTTGGTCTCTTTGTCTCTCTTTTTTTTTCTTCTCTCTTTTCTCTTCTTCTCTTCTTTTTCTTCTCTTCTCTTTTTTGTCATCTTTTTTTTCTCTTCTCTCTTTTTGTTATTTTTTTTTTCTTCTCCTCTTCTTCCCTTCTTTTTTTCTCTCTTTTTTTTTGAAGAACTCCGGGTGGCTACTGGCGTGGATGCCAGTGATATAAGAGCTGTCGGCACATCGGCCGATAATTGAAAGTTGTTGACATGGGGGCCAATAATTAAAAAGCTGTCGACCCGAAGGCCGATGATTAAAAGCTGTCGGCTCAGGGGCCGATAATCGAAAGCTGTTGGCATGGGAGGCAATAATTGAAAAGCTGTCGACCCGAAGGCCGATGATTAAAAGCTGTCGGCTCAGGGGCCGATAATTGAAAGCTGTTGGCATGGGAGCCAATAATTAAAAAGCTGTCGACCCGAAGGTCGATGATTAAAAAGCTGTCGGCTTAGGGGCCGATAATTGAAAGCTGTTGGCATGGGAGCCAATAATTGAAAAGTTGTCGACCCGAAGGCCGATGATTAAAAAACTATCGGAGGCGGAGCCTCCCCTCCTCTTCTTTCTTCTCTTCTTCTCTTCCTCTTCTTCTCTTCTTCTCTTCTGCGTGTGTCTGTGTGTTTGTCCCTTCCTCCCCTATTCGCAGCGAAGAAGAGGGGTTCTTATACCCCCTGTGGCGGGAGCCTCCGAAGGCGGGAAGCGTCGGGGGGACTTAATGGGAGTTGACTCCCTTGTCCTGGGTAACAGGGGGAGTAGGCAGCGTGTCCCAATCCCCGGGCGACACCTCAGACAACCCACTGCGCGCCAAAGACGTAGGGCATGGGCAGCACGTCGTTCGGCCGTTGAAAAGCCTTCACGCTGTGCCGCTGACGGGCTCAAGAAGTGTGTCGCTGCAAGACACCGTAAGCGTGCCGCTGAGGAGGGCAAAAGGCGTGTCGCTGGAGGTTGCCCAAGCGTGCCGCTGAAGGGGGCAAACAGCGTGCCGTTGAAGGCCTTGAGGAGCGTGCCGCTGAAGGCCCAAATGGGCATGCCGTTGAGGTTTCCTGGGGTGTGTGCCGCTGAAGGCCCCCCCCCGCTGGGGGGGTGTGCCGCTGAAGACCCCAGGGGGTGTGCCGCGGGAGGCACCCTGGGGTGTGCCGCTGGAGGCACCCTGGGGGTGTGTCGTTGGGGCTTGACTTGGGCCCGTTTTGAGCACGAGTTATGATTCGTTTGATTTTCTTCGGGGGCCACGGATTGTGAACTTCCCGGGGGTTGGTTCCTCTTTGCTGTTGTGACTCCGGGGACGGCTCTGCGGCAGTATGCATATTTGGGGAGTCCGGATGACCAGTCCCACCGGGGCTTCTTCACTTGGTGCCGTTGTCAGTGCCGGGCCGAGTAGGATATCCGGGTGTGCAATTTTTGGTGTCCACACTAAGAAAGCAGTTGACCGACAGAGCTGCTCAACCCTCAACATCCGGGCAGACCGAAGCACTACCAGAGACCCTTGGGGGTAACGGTCAGGCCTCGGAAGCTTCTCCACAGGCGACGGTGTCTCCACCGATCCCCGGCTACACCGGGGGCATACCCCTGCACCAGCCACAACACACAACTCCGGCCCCGCCGCCGAACCTACCGTTCCAGGGATCCACCATTGCGCCTCAGGCGACAGTGTTAACAACGCCACTGGCGCAACCGGCTCATTTCTACCCGAACCCAGTGGACCCGGTGATGGTGAACAGACTTATGTTGGAACAGATGATATACATGAAGCTGGCAGATAGGGGCGATAGTGATTGCACGCCCTTTGATGTGTATCGGGTACCTTATCCGGTACACTATGCTGCAAGGAGGCTCCCAGCCGGCATCACCAAACCACCGAAATTTGAAAAGTTTAATGGGCAAGGGTCTCCCAGGGAGCACATCACCTACTATGTGAATATTATGGGGGATTTAGCTGCAGATGAAGCCTATCTCCTCAAATTCTTTGGCTCAACACTTACCGGGCTTGCTTTCGAATGGTACTCAAGCCTGCCCGCCGGGTCCATTGCAGACTGGCCTGACATGCAGAAGAAATTTAAAGAAAGGTTCTACATAGCTGAACGGGAGGTCATCGTGGCAAAACTCTACGCCACGAGGTAAAGAAGCGATGAGTCGGCACTCGACTATATAAAGAGGTGGAGGAACCTCAGCATGAGATGCAGGCGTCCCCCGCATCAGGAGGACGCAGTGCAAATTTATAAACAGAACCTGAAGAAAGAAATCCTTGAGAGAATGATCGGTGCGGAAATAAAGTCATTTGACCGCTTAAACAATATAGTGGCGGAGATCGAGGCATTCCTTGCTCGATACTCTTCCACTCCAACTGCATCAAGTCAAAGGGACAGACAAGCCGAGAAGAAGCCGATGCCGCCAGAAGTCCACACATTGGACTTTCAAGCTTTTGAGAAACAGACGGAGAAGGCCAAGGAGACGGCCAACCCACCTCTAGTCAGGGCTACTGAACGGCGGGAAGGTCCTTCCCTGCAGGAGAAAATGAGGAATAAGTTGTATTCTTTTCCTCGAGATAAGTCCCGGATCTTATTTGAATGGGCCACCAGGTACAATAAAATTACATTGCCAGAACCAAAGAGGCCTGGCGACATAAAAAGAAAGGATGATCCTCGTTTCTGCTCGTACCACCAGATGCTAGGGCATACTATCGAGGAGTGTTATATCTTCAAGGATGTCATTGAATCCTTGATTAAGAAGGGAGAGCTGGACATGGGGGAGCACAAGGTGGATCCTCCGCAGCCGCATGAGATGCCAAACCTCGGCACTTCTGTTAACATGATCTCTCTTTACCAGCAGCTGCCTGAGGAATGGGCAGAGACCAATACAACTGCAACATATGAAGCCTTTGTCATGGCACCAGCTCAAGACCAAGGAGGTTGGCAAGCTGCGCCAACGAGGAATAGAAGAAGAAGGCAAGCCCCCCGGTCCACGCCGGAGGTTCATATAAGGGGTGTCACACCTCGACCAGTCCCACCACCAGTGACGCTTGTTTGGCATGATACAGCCCCCCGGCTAGTCGTGCGGCGCTTCACTAATAACAGGAAGAAGCATACCCCGATGCGGGTGCACAAAGAGACCAGTCCCGCAGTGAAAAAACTCCAGGCCATTATTGATGGGATTGAAGATTATGACAGACCGAGATCCAGTCTGTGGAGCTGAAGGAATATGTCGCTTGGAGGGAGTTCGAGTCACTCGAACTGGCTCCAGAAGCAGAAGCCGAGGCAAAGGAAGTGCCCCTCTTGTGGGGTGAGCCTCCCCAAGGCCAGTTGCCAGCCACTGAAGAAAAGAAGAAAAAGAAGAAGAAAAGGCCCGAAAACAAGAAGAAGAGCGGGGTTGTTCTCTTCTGCAACACCCTATCGGCGTTGTTTGACACTGCCCTCTCCCTGGGGGAGGAAGAGCAAGAGACGCCCATTGAGCCATCAGGAGTGAACCAGGCCGAGGCATCCACCTCCCAGCATGCCACCAGGTCGGGAAGGAAATGGGGACGCCCTCCTCAGGCCAACCATAACATCCTGCTCAGGGGAGAACAGCCATATCATATCCCTGAACCTAGGATCCAAGGCATGGAGATTCCCCCTCCCTCGGGTCTCTACCCCGGAGAGCCGGTCGGCCAGAATACCCCTTCATTTATTGAGTTTCTCACGACTCAAGGGGGAAGGCAGTCATGCCCTCGAGAGTCCCGACAGATCAAAGAAGCACGTGGCTTCCCGGTCCCCCTCGTGGTAACTCCTCCTCTGCCAAGGGAAGAACCTGACAACATCCCGAGCCTCACCGAGTTCATGCAAGAGAAGGTAGAAACCCAACAGGCCCCGCAAGCCCAAGTAATACCTGACCCGGCGGAGGAGGCACCCCCTGAGCCGGCTCCCCAGGCCCAGACTGGGGGCAGGCGTAGCATAGCTGAAGAGATGAAGTTGCTCGAGGTCCGAGCCGGCAACAGAATAGTCAAGCACCTGAAGAAGATCCTAGCCAGGTTTACCGTCTGGGAGATTCTATCCCTAGATGAAGAGACACGGCGGGCCGTCATCGCGGCACTCCAGACGCCAGCTTATGTGGAGGCTTGCCTTGCAGAAATGTCACCCGAGGTAGCTGTGGCTTTCACGGGAGAAGATATGCTCCTGCCTACCTGCAGTCACAACATGCCACTCTACATGAAAGGGCTGCTGAATGGGCACCCCATCAATAGGGTATTGATTGACCCTGGGGCGGCAGTGAACATACTCCCCTACCGAGTATACCAAAAGCATTACTTCGATGTGCACTTGATCGAGGTCAAGAATGTTAAGATCGCCGGCTTCAACCAGAAGTGTGAGGTCCCCATGGGGATTGCAGAGTTTAACTTCTCTCTTGGTGATTTCATGACTAAGGTCCAATTTCATGTGATCAACTCCAGTACCTCTTACAAAGCATTGCTCGGCCGGCCTTGGCTGCACCAGAACAGGGTCGTGCCGTCTACTCTGCATCAATGCATCAAGTACCCCGGCGACGGGAAGGAGGAGAGAATCTTTGCTGACCTCCACCCTTTTGAGGTGTTCGAGTGCCATCTCTCAGATGCCAATTTGTATCTAGAAAAGCCGAAGCAGACTCCCCAAGTCACCCTCGACAAGGGAAAGTATAAGGCAGAGCCGGACAGTTGGTTCCCTCCACCGCCGCTAGGCTATGTGGCTCCTCGTCAGGTGTCATTTATTTCTGGGGCAGAAGGAGTATTCAAAGCAGCTCCCTTTTCCATCTACCCTACACCGGGGTTGCCACCCCTCGAAGACTTGCTGGAGGACGTCAGGGTCCCGCTAGGGATCGTCAAGCCTCTCGCAGAAGTCGACTGCCAGGTGGTTGAACCATTGAAGACCTTTGAGGTGCCTAACCCCGGGAGACGGTCTACTATTTTCTATGTGGCTGATGAGCACCCGGTCAGAGGGGACGATGATTGTAAACTCCCCGACGAACTGCATGACCCATTCGTCCCGATCACGGGGCTGCCTGACATAACCGGCCGAGTAGTCAGAATGACCAGAATACATGGGATCCCCTTTCGCCAGCCCTCCAGTCGGAAGGATATGTTCAGAAAAATGTGGAACCCACCCAAACCTAGACCGGAGGTTGCTGCAAATCACCCGGCACCCTGGATTGGGTTTCTCATTAGAAGATTCCTACGAAGCCGACGTTATATCAGTCTCGGCTCCGAACGGCAGCAGCCTCCCAAGCGCCCAAGGCCCACAGGAAGTGCAAGGTCTTCAGCACCTTAAGCCTTCAGTCGGTGAAGATCAGGACGAGGAGGTATTCTTATGGAAGCCGCCTCCATGCAAGAACAAGGGGAAGGTCCCGTCCTCCTCTGAGGGACCGGCCCCGAACGACTCCAGCGACGGACCGTCATTGCCTTCGTCGGACACTGATGCAAGAGGTGAAGAAACAAGTCGAACGCCGGGCCTCCCTCGGTGTGACTCCGCCCTGTTTGCCCTGTGCTATCAACAGCTGCGAGAAATCGAGATGCTGAAGGCTCGATTGGCCGAAGTGACCGTACTCATATCTGACTTGATTGGGGGCATCTTCCGCCAACAGAATATCGGCATGCACCTGCCCCCGGGCGCCACCCCGAACATCCTTACGCACTGGAGAAAGCAGGCCAGAGGCGCAACTGTTTCCCCAGTCAGATGGCCGGCCGACCGGAATCCCACATTACAAGAGAGAATGCGGAGGCCCTACTCCTTCCCGAGGAATAAAACCCGAGGGATCTTCGAATGGGTTTGCTACTATGGCAAGGTTACCCTCCCAAGGCCCAAGAGGCCGCAAGATGCTCGCAGAAGTGGTGACCCTTTGTTCTGTCCGTACCACCAAATACTGGGTCACTCCATAGAAGACTGCTACGTCTTCAAGGACACTGCTCAGGACTTGATTGAGAAAGATGAGCTCAGAATGGGAGATTACGTGGTAGCTCCACCACGCCCTCATGCGACAGGCAACACCGAAAGAAATATCTACATGGTGTCGGTCCAGCACCAGATTTTTGAAGAGGCAGTGGAGAATGGGCAACCCCGGTCACCGGCAGAGAATCGGCCCCCGGTGTGGCAATCTATTACTTCGGTCCCGGCTGGAGCCGTCTATGATGATTACCAGGAAGACCCCGGAGAGGTTCTTTGTCTCCCCGCACAGGAGGACCCCCCGGAGCCACAACCAGCAAGCCTGGAACAGGGGGATATTAGCAAAGCCTCATTGCCCAATGAGGTGGAGCAGGGTGACATCTATGGTGTCCTTGAAGCAGAAGACGGCGAAGATCAAGATTTCGTCGACTTATTGCCAGCACCGCCAGAAATTGAAGATGGCGGTCAGGCCACAGTAGATGAACTTATCAAGATTAACCTGGGCACGGAAGGCAACCCCAGGCCGACCTTTCTAAGTGCCCTTCTTCCTCTACAGGAGAGGGAACAATATATCAAGTTGCTGCGAGAGTTCCGGGACTGTTTTGCATGGAATTATAAGGAGATGCCCGGCCAGAGTCCTGGCGTGACTCAACATGTTTTTGCCATCGACCCCAAGGTCGAGCCAGTGAAGTAGTCTCCCCGGCGCATGAGACCGGAACTGATACACCAAATTTGTAAAGAAGTCGACAAGCTCATAGATGTCGATTTCGTAGCTGAGAACCAGTATACTACCTGGTTGGCCAACATTGTGCCAGTAAAGAAGAAGAATGGACAGATCAGGGTTTGCGTGGATTTTCGCGACCTGAATAAAGCCTGCCCAAAAGATGACTTCCCGGTGCCTATCACTGAAGTGATGATTGACGTAACCACTGGCCACGAGGCCCTGTCCTTCATGGACGGATCGTCCGGCTATAACCAAATCTGGATAGCTGAGCACGACCGAATTCATACGGCCTTCCGATCGCCCAAAGGAATATTCCACTACAAAAGAATGCCCTTCGGCCTCAAAAACGCCGGCGCCACCTACCAGCGGGCGATGACCAAAATATTCGACGAGCTGCTGTGCAACAAAGTCGAATGCTACATTGATGACTTGGTCATCAAGACAAAGAAAAAGGAAGATCACCTGAAGGACCTTAGAGTCGTCTTCGAAAGGCTCCGTCAGTACGAGCTGAAGATGAACCCGATGAAGTGTGCCTTCGGCGTCTCCAGCGGGAAGTTCCTCGGCTTCATTGTCCGATATAGAGGGATCGAGATCGACCCTTTCAAAATAAAATCCATCCAGGAGCTGCCTCCTCCGAAGGATCTGGGAGAGCTAAGATCCCTGCAGGGTCGGCTGGTGTGGACACCAAAAATTACACACCCAGATATCCTGCTCGGCCCAGCATCAACAACGGCACCGAGTGAGGAAGCCCCGGAGGGGCTGGTCATCCGGACTCCCCAAATATGCACACTGCCGTGAAGCCGTCTCCGGAGTCACGACAGTGAAGAGAAATCAACCACCAAGAGCCCCCACAATCCATGGGCCTCGAAGAAAATTAAATGGGCCACAACTCATGCTCACAATAGGCTCAGAACTGCCCCATTTGAGCATTCAACGGCACGCCCTTTGGCCCTTCAACGGCACGCCCTTTGGCCCATCAGCGGTACGCCCCTGGGCCCTTCAGCGGCACACCCCATGTGCCTTCAGCGGCACACCCCATGTGCCTTCAATGGCACTCCCCATGTGCCTTCAACGGCACTCTATTTTAAGCCTTCAACGGCACACTATTTCGGGCCTTCAACGGCACACTATTTTAAGCCTTCAACGGCACACTATTTCGGGCCTTCAACGGTACACTATTTTAAGCCTTCAACGGCACACTATTTTAAGCCTTCAACGGCACACTATTTCAAGCCTTCAACGGCACACCATTTCAAGCCTTCAGCAGCACACTTCTTGAGCCCGCCAGCGGCACAGCGTGAAGGCATTTCAACGGAACGACGTGACGCCCATGCCCTGCGTATCCTTGGCGTGCAGTGAGCTGTCCGAGGTGTCAACCAGAGGTTGGGCCACGCAGGCTACTCCCCTGACATCCAGGATGGGGGAAGTCAATCCCCATCATGACCAGCCGCTTCCCGCCTCCGACTGTGGTGCTCGAGGGCTCCCGCTGCTGGGAGTATAAAACCACTCCCATTCCGGCGAAGAAGGGGAGAAGAGGCCCATACACAGAGGACCGGCACACGGAGAAGAGACCCACAGACAGAGAAGAACAGACACAGAGCCACCTATGAGAAGAAGGAAAAGAGAGAGGAAAACGGAGAGGGCTCCGGCGTGGAGTCCTCCGACGACCACCAGGCAAGGAAAAGAGAGTAAGAGAGAGAGAGAGAGCTGGATGTAATAGGAGAAGGTGGGGGAAAGAGCAGTGGACGGTCGTCCCTGCATCGATCCCCAACACTTCCTCTTCTTTTGTTCCTTTTTCTCCCTCTCCGTTCTTTTGTTCTTTAGTTTTCTTTCTTGCATGTAGCCTTAGCTCGGGCATGCTTTGTAATGCATACAGACGGCTACGGCCCTTTGTTCCCCATGAATGAAGATCGTCCCCCTCAGTGGGTTTCCTCTTTGTCTCGGTGTTTTGGGCCACAGTGCGTTTGATCGTCTTTCCTTTCACTTTCCGGTGTTTGTGTACATCCCTCATGCCGACGGTTTCCTCCGGATGTGGCATCATCTTGAATGGTTTGAGGTTGCGAACCTCCTCCTGTAAAGCCCAGTGCCACCATCTGTGCCTGCCCCCCCCCCCTTCTCCAGTACACCCTGTCCAGTCTTAGAGGTCTTCGGCTCGTTGTTTTTCCCGTGTTTTCTGAGGTTTTATTAAGGTGTTGCCGCCCTCGGGCGCCCACCTCCAGTTGTCGGGTTCCGCCACTCCATGTGGGTGCGTTCCCTTTATCTCCCTTACGCTCGGGTCAAGGGGAGATGCTGCCGAATTTTTGTTAGAAAATAACAAGACGTTAAAAGGCAAAAAGGATGCAACAAACAAATGGGATAATAAATACACATCAAAAAATAACAAAAGAAACAAATAAATAGAGCAACAACAGATTGCAAGAAGAAGGAGAAAAGATTTGCATAAAACTACGCAAAAATCAAAGAAAAGAAGAAAAGAAAAGCCTTAAAAACAAGTAACAGAGGAGTGGGCCTTCATCGGCATGTCTATCCCAGCCTTCGCCGGTACGCCCTCCACCCTCGTTCGCCGGTACACCTCTAACCTTCCTTCAGCGGTACGCTCTAACAACCCTTCAACGACACACCTTCTCGGCCCTTCAGCGGCACACTCCTCTCACCCTCCGAAGTGGAACACAATGTATAGACTTGGCAGATTGATGCGCGAACACAGCAACAAGCAATGTATAGACTTTGAGCTGGCCAATGTATAGACTTTGGGTTGCATCAAATGGACAATGTACAGACTTTGAGCTGGCCAACGCATAGACTTTGAGATGTACAGACTTTGAGCTGGCCAACGCATAGACTTTGAGATGTACAGACTTTGAGCTGGCCAACGTATAGACTTTAAGCTGTACAGACTTTGAGCTGGCCAATGTATAGACTTTGAGCTGGCCAACGTATAGACTTTGGGTTACATCAAATGGACAATGTACAGACTTTGAGCTGGCCAACGTATAGACTTTGAGCTGCAGCCAATGTATAGACTTTGAGCTGTACAGACTTTGAGCTGGCTAATGTATAGACTTTGAGCTGGCCAATGTATAGACTTTGAGCTGTACAGACTTGAGCTGGCCAATGTATAGACTTTGAGCTGGCCAATGTATAGACTTTGAGCTGTACAGACTTTGAGCTGGCCAATGTATAGACTTTGAGCTGGCCAATGTATAGACTTTGAGTTGGCCAACGTATAGACTTTGAACTGCAGCCAATAGACAATGTACAGACTTTGAGCTGCAATGTACATACTTTGAACTGCAGCCAAGGGACAATGTATAGACTTTGAACTGAACAATGTATAGACTTTGAATTGGCCAATGTACAGACTTTGGGCCAGCCAATGTATAGACTTTGAACTGCAGCCAATGGACAACGTATAGACTTTGAGCTGCAACGTACAGACTTTGAGCTGCAATGTATAGACTTTATGCTGGCCAATGTACAGACTTTGAGCTGATGAATGTTGGTCAATGTATAGACTTTGAACTGCAACGTATAGACTTTGGGGTTATCAATGTATAGATTTCGAGCTGCAGCCAACAGACAATGTATAGACTTTAAACTGCAGCCAATGGACAATGTATAGACTTTGAGCCGCAATGTACAGACTTTAGACTAAAGGACGTATAGACTTTGTGTGCTGGTTGAATAGACAATGTATAGACTTTAGGCTGAGGAACGTACAAACTTTATGTTATCCCCCTCCTTCACCGACACACTCTCCAGCCATCGCCCCAGCGGTACACTTCCTTCAGGCCTTCACCGGTACGCCCTCCTCAAGCCCTTCAACGGCACACGTCTCCAGCTCTTCACCGGCACGCTTTTCTGCCTACCTTCCTTCAGCGGTACACCCCCCTTTAGCCCCCTTTTTAACCCGCCAAGGGTCAACTCTCCCCAAAATATCATATATATATATATATATATATATATATATATATATATATATATATATATATAATACATGAATACACATATATATGTATATAGAGGCATATAATGGCAGCACTGACAAGCTAATAAAAATCATGATGAATAAATAAACCTGAACATATCCGTATAAAAAAAATGACAAATGAAATAAGTGACAATAATAATAATAATAATAAGGGCAATAATGACAATAAGCAAGATAAGGGAAATCACCCGGAACAGATACGGAAAGAGGAATAAGCAACGGAGTAACAAGAACAATAATGATAAAACAATATAAGGTATTAATAATTCCACATTGCAGCCCCGTCTCCCCCGCGACCCGGCGTTGAAGGAACAATAATGTGGCCCTCGTAGGCCGGGCCCGGGCCCTGGGAGTCACCCCGAAATGGTCATGGCCCGACCTTGCTTCGGGCTGATATTCTGATTAAACCGGACTCGTTTCTCAGGCCGGATCCCTTCCGAGCCGCTACTAAAATTACCGCATGTTCGGCAGACATTTGAACGGGTTCACCTCGATTTCCGCCGCATTTCTATTACGGACCTGTGTCCGAACATGAAAAGGCCCGTGAATGACCGATATGGCCGACGGCACCTACCCCGACGTGGTCGTGACCCAGTATTGCTCCGGGCCGATAGCTCGTCAAATCGGATTCACTCTATCGGGATTCGTTCCCGCCCTTTCATTGAAATTGCCGCAAACTCGGCATACATTTGTACGGGATTGTTCTTATCTACATCGCACCTTCAATATGGACCCTTGTCCGAATATCAAGTGGTCCGCAAGTGACCGACAGAAATTTGAATAGAACGAGATGGCTCCTGTCATCCCTGGACCCTATACACGGGAATATCAATAAGGCCTTTGTGGGCTGTGCTTGGACCTCGGGTCCGTCCCGATTATGGTCATTATCTGACCCACACCCTCGGCCGATAGCTCGCTTCCTTCGAACATGTTTTGGTTTTGGAATCTAGTCCCGGGACTCTTCCCCGTTGCCCTCCAGCACCGGGAACACTAATGATGCCCACGCAAGCCCCGTTTGGACCGCGGGAGGCGCCCTCGGCGTAGTCCTGACTCGATCTTGCACCGGGCCAACAAATTCATTGGTTTCCTGCTACACTAACCGAGAGTTAACCGAATGTTTTCAGCGTCTCGGAATAATATATATTTGCCGTATCCTGGCATACATATGTTCCAGGTCCTCCCGCGATGACTACAATATTCCCAATACCGGACACCCGTCCGAACATTAAACGATCTCCTGAATGACCGACACGTTTCGAACGTCCGCTTCCCTAGACACAGGGCTTTCCAGCCGATTCAAGGGATATTCCCCGCTGCCCCTTGGCACTGGATATATTAATGACGCTCATGCAAGTCTTGTTTCGACCGCGGCGGGCCCACCGTAGTATAGTCGCAGCTTGCTCTTGCACCGGGCCAACAGATTTACCAGTTTTTGACCGCTCCGACCGAGGCTCAGCCGAACGTTTTCCAGTCTTCCGAACAATAAATTTGCCGTACCTCGGCATACATGCGTTTCGGTTTTCCCGCGACAACCGCGATTTTCTCGAGACGGACATTCGTCCGAACATTAAATGGTCAGTACACGACCGACATGATCTCGAATGGCTTTCTTCTCGCCCTCGCGCGAGGATTTCAATACCTCATAATAGACCTTTCATGCAATTAATTTCCTGGCCATGAGGCCCTGAATCCCGGCGATTAATCAAGGGTGTTCCCTCGTATGGGGGATGTAAATGACGCCACGACCTTTATGGCGCGGCGGGTTTTGGTCCCGACACGAACCACACAATCGTCTGACGAAGTCAGATCGAGCGCACCATGGGATCTTCGGAGCCCGAATAAATTGTCACTTCGTGACTGGAACGCCCACGCACTTAATAGACGAATCAACAGCACCCGAATAGACGAACATAACGCCGACGAGAGAATTTTAGTGCGTCCACAAGTCTGGCACGCCCGGTGGGACCTAAACTACCCTTCATCTCTTCGCCGGGATTTAGGGCCTCATGGCCTCCTAATTAACGATGTTTGCCTGCTTTGATGAATGGCAGGTGCTGTCTTTGCCAGTCCTATGGGGAGAAAAGCCAAACTCGGTGCAGCTGCCTTCGTGGCCTCGAGGACGTTGCTTCGAAGCATATGCAGCTTCCAAGAATCATGGGGGCTGTTATAAAAAAAAGGGGAGAAGAGAAGGGAGGGGAAATCAAACCCCCCTTTTCCTCAAAAAGAAAGAGAAGAAAAGAAGAAAAGAAGGAAAAGAAGAAGAGAAGAAGAGAAGAAAAGAAGAAAAGAAGAAAAGAAGAAAAAGAGAAAAGAAAGAAGCAAAAAAAAAAAGAGAAAGAATTGGCAAGAGAGGGTTGTACGGCCACGTCCGTCGAGACCCGTGCTGAACGAAGATTACCACTGTGGGGTTGATGCGGTGGAGCGAACCACTCATCCCCTCCCTGAGGGGGTGAGCGCTCTCCTGCACCTCCACCCTGGTCAATCATACAAGAAGAAGAGAAGAGGAAAAAAAAGAAAAAAAAAGAGAGAAGAAAGGAAGAAAAGTAGGCCAGCATCGCCGACTAAAAGAGCAAGAAGAAACCCGGCATCTCACCCGACTCTAGGAGGCTCCGAGTTTGCGGTGCAATGACCCCGCTCGTTCCTCCTTCCTACTGCCTCCATCCGGCATAAGACGGCCCCTCGAGTGGCTGTTAAAAGACCCAGCGAGCCACAATTGTAGCTTGGTGAATGGCCGCCCACTGTGGGGAATGCTTTATAGCAATGAGGCCAAGCACGGCCCCCACTCCCGAAGAGAGCATGCATATATCCCGCCATGGGGGATAAGAAGAAGATATATACCATGCTACGGGGGCATAAGAGGCAAAAAAGAAAAAGAAAAAAGAGATACACCCCATTCCCAGGGGCACATGAAGAGAATCCGCCCCGACTGAGGGGCACAAAGCAAAGGCTACACCCCGGCTTCGGGGCATTTGAAGAAGAATCCGCCCTGACCTGGGGACATAAGAAGAAATAGAGTTGCACCCCAGCTTAGGGGCATTTGAAGAAGAGAAATACACCCCGATATGGGGGCACATGAAGCAAAAGACATACCCCGCCACGGGGTCGTAAGAAGAAAAGAATTCACCCCAACTCGGGGGTACATGAAGCGACAAAGAATACACCCCGCCTTGGGGGAATTTGAAGAAGAAGCATACACCCCACCAACGGGGGCACAGGAGCCATCAAGAACACACCCCACTTTCGGGGCACAAGAAGCAAACATTCCCCGGCGTGTCGGGGCAAAAGAAGAAGAATCCCCCTCGGGGGCATAAAAAGCAAAGATACACCCTCGTGCCGGGGGCACATGAAGAGAATACACTCCATCCCGGGGTCATGAGAAGCAGAAGGCGCATCCCACCCTGGGGGCATATGAAGCGAAAAGAATACACCCTGGCTTAGGGGAATACAAAGAGAAGTATACCCCACTCTGGGGCAGAGGAAGCGGGAGAATCACACCCCCGTCTTGGGGGTATTTGAAGAAGAAGTATACCTTGCCTCGAGGGCCTAGAAGCTATAAAGAACATGCCCCGGCTTAGGGGCATTTGAAGAAGCTACATCCCACTTCGGGAGCATAAGAAAGAGAAGAGTACACCCTGTCCTAGGGACAATTGAAAAAGAATCATACCCCGCCTGGGGGCATAAAAGCCATAAAGAATACGTCCCGACTTAGGGGCATTTGAAGAAGCTACATCCTGCCTTGGGAGCATAAGAAGAGAATAATACACCCCGACTTAGGGGCATTCGAAGAAGGAATACACCATAGGCTTGGAGTCCATGAAGCAACATATATCCCCCCCCCCCCCCCCGGGGGGGGGGGGCATCTGAAGCAGAACAAACAACATTCCCCGGCTTAGGGGAGCATATGAATAAAGGAATACACCCCGATATGGGAGCACATAAGCAAAGAAGAAGAGTTCACCCCGCCTCGGGGGCATAAGAAGCAAGAATTACACCCCGCCTTGGGGGCATCGGAAGCAGCAATACACTCCACTCTGGGGGCACTAGAAACAGAATACATCCCAGCCTGGGGGCACAAGAAGCAAAAAACACCCCACCTTGGGGGCATAAGAAGCCAAGAACATACCCCGCCATGGGGGGGCATTAGAAGCGGAATACATCCCCGCCCCGGGGGCATATGAAGCAACATACACCTCGCATCGGCGGCATATGAGGCCAAGAAGCATACCCCGGCCTGGAGGCATAAGAAACAAAAGCACACTCCATGCTAGGGACATATGGAGAGGAATGCACCTCGCCCTGAGGGGCGCAAAAAGCATAAGAACACACCCTAGCTTAGGGGCGTTTGAAGAAGAAACATACCCTGCCAGGGGGCATAGAAGTCATGAAGAATACGCCCCGGCTTAAGGGCATTTGAAGAAGTCACATCCCGCCTCGGGAGCATGAGAAGCAGCAAGAATACACCCAGGCCTAGGGGTATTTGAAGAAGAAATATATCCCGCCTGGGGGAATAGAAGCCGTAAAGAATACGCCTCGGCTCAGGGGCATTTGAAGAAGCTACATCCTGCCTTGGGAGTATAAGAAGAAAAGAGTCCACCCCATCTTAGGGATATTTGAAGAAGAAACACACCCCGCTATGTGGGCATAGAAGCCATAAAGAATACGCCCCGGCTTAGGGGTATTTGAAGAAGAAGGATACCCCGCCTCGGGGGACATTACAAGCAGCGATACACCCTGCTAGGGCGCACAGGAAGCAAACCACACCCCACTCCTGGGGACACGTAAAGAGAGTACACCCCGCCATGGGGGCACATGAAGAGAATCCACCCCGACTCGGGGGTACATGAAGAAACAAAGAATACACCTCGCCTTAGGGGAGTCTGAAGAAAAAGCATACACCCCACTTTGGGGGCACAAGAAGCAAACATTCCCCAGCGTGTCGGGGCAGAAGAAGAAGAATTCCCCCCCTCGGGGGCATATAAAAAAAGAAAAGCAAAGATACACCCGGTGCCTGGCGCACATGAAGAGGAAGGCACCTCCCTTTGGGGGCACAACAGGCAACAAAGATACACCCCGACTGAGGGGCACAGGAAGAGAAATACACCCCTGCGCCAAGGTCATATGAGACAAAACTATACCCCGATTTAGGGGCATTTGAAGCAAAGACTTCACCCCCCCTCAAGGGGGGGCATAAGAAGCGAAAGATATACCCCACCCCGGGGGCACAAGAAGAAAACACACCCCACCTTGGGGGCGTAAGAAGCCAAGAGATACGCCCCGCCACGGGGCAGTAGAGGCAAAATGCATTCCCCCCGGGGGCACATGAAGCAACTTACCCCTCGCCTCGGCAGCATATGAGGCCAAGAGGCTACATCCCGGCTCGGGAGCATAAGAAACAAAAGATATACCCCACGTCGGGGGCATATGAAGTCAGGAATCACACCCCCGTCTTAGGGGTATTTGAAGAAGAAGCATACCTCGCCTCGAGGGCCTAGAAGCTATAAAGAGCACGCCCCGACTCAGGGGCATATGAAGAGAAGTCCACCCCGGCCTAGGGGTATTTGAAGAAGAAACATACCCCGCCAGGGGGCATAGAAGCCATAAAGAACAGCCCCCCAGTTTAGGGGTATTTGAAGAAGATACATCCCGCCTCGGGAGCATAAGAAAGAGAAGAATACATCCTGGCTTAGGGGTATTTGAAGAAGAAACATACCCCGCCAGGGGGCATAGAAGCCATAAAGAACACCCCCCGGCTTAGGGGTATTTGAAGAAGATACATCCCGCCTCGGGAGCATAAGAAAGGGAAGAATACATCCCGTTTTAGGGATGTTTGAAGAAGAAATATACCCCGCTAGGGGGCATAGAAGTCATAAAGAATATGCGCCGGCTCAGGGGCATTTGAAGAAGAAACATACCCTACCTGGGGGACATAGAAGCAAAGAGACAGAGTACACCCCCACCCGGGGGCACCGAAGCAAAGAGGCATACATCCCGACCTGGGAGCACATGAAGAAAGAATATACCCCGACCTAGGGGCGTCAGAAGAAGGAAACATACGCCCCGATCCAGGGACAAGAGAAGCAAGAGAATACGCCCTGCGAAAAGGGTATGGGAAACATGAAGAATGTACCCCAGCCTAGGGGCATAGAAAGAGATACACTCCGCCCTTGGCACATAAGAAGCAGAAGCACCTACCCCAGCCTGGGGGCACAAAAATACACTCCGCCCTTGCTGCATAAGAAGCAGAAGCATCTACCCCGACCCGGGGTACAGAAACAAAGAGACATACATCCCGATCTGGGAGCATAAGAAGAAAGATATACTCCGCCCAAGCGGCATTTAAAGAAACAACATACCCTGCTTCGGGGGCACAGAAGCCGTAAAGAGATACACCCCGGCCTCAGGGGGACATAAGAAGCAAAAGATACACCCCAGCTTGGGGGCATTTGAAGAGAGCTACGCCCCGTACCGGGGGCATATGAAGAAGAAACATACCCCGCCTGGGGGCATAAAAGCCGTGAAGAGTATACCCCGGCTTGGGGGCATTTGAAGAGAGCTACACCCCGTACCAGGGGCATATGAAGAAGAAACATACCCCGCCTGGGGGCATAGAAGCCGTGAAGAGTACACCCCGGCTTGGGGGCATTTGAAAAGAACACGCCCAGTACCAGGGGCATATGAAGAAGAAACATACCTCGCCTCGAGGGCCTAGAAGCTATAAAGAACACGCCCCGGCTCAGGGGCATATGAAGAGAAGTCCACCCTGGCTTAGGGGTATTTGAAGAAGAAACATACCCCACCTGGGGGCATAGAAGCCGTGAAGAGTATACCCCACCATGGGGGCATTTGAAGAGAGCTACACCCCACCTCGGGGGTATAAAAAAAAAACACACCCTGGTCTGGGGACATAGAAGCCAAAAAAATACACCCCGCCTGGGGGCACAGAAGCGAAGAGGCAAAACACACCCCCTCAGGGGGGATGCATACCAAATGAAGCTACACCCCAACCTGGGGGCACGTTAAGAGAAATACACTCCAGCGTGGAAGCATTAATGAGAAAAGAAGAGCATAATAAAGAAAAAGACACGCATGAGGCAGACGTGGTCTTCGAACCCGCCTCATCACACAAAAGAAGAGAAGAAAAGAAAGAATACACATGAGGCAGACGTGGTCTTCGAGCCCGCCTCATCACATAAAAGAAGAGAAGAAAAGAAAGAAACGACACATGAGGCAGACGTGGTCCTCGAGCCCGCCTCATCACGTAAAAGAAGAGAAGAAAAGGAGGAAGATACACATAAGGCAGGCGTGGTCCTTGAACCCGCCTCTCCATAAAAGAAGAAAAGAAAGAACAGTCACGAGGTAAACATGGTCTTTGCGCCTGCCTCTCCACAAAAGAAGAAGAGAAGAAGAGAGAGAACAGTCACGAGGCGAACATGGTCCTTGCACCTGCCTCTCCATAAAAGAAGAAGAGAAGAAAAGAAAGAACAGTCACGAGGCAAACATGGTCATTGCACCTGCCTCTCCATAAAAGAAGAAGAGAAGAAGAGAAAGAACAGTCATGAGGTGAACATGGTCCTTGAACCCACCTCTCCACAAAAGAAGAAAAGAAAGAACAGTCACGAGGCAAACATGGTCTTTGCACCTGCCTCTCTACAAAAGAAGAGAAGAGAAAAAGGAGACATGAGGCGAACATGGTCCTTGCACCTGCCTCTCCATAAAAGAAGAAGAGAAGAAGAGAAAGAGCAGTCACAGGGCGAGCATGGTCTCTGCACCTGCCTCTCTACAAAAGAAGAAGAGAAGAGAAAAAAGAGACTTGAGGCGAACATGGTCCTTGCACCTGCCTCTCCATAAAAGAAGAAGAGAAGAAGAGAAAGAACAGTCACGAGGCGAACATGGTCTCTGCACCTGCCTCTCCATGAAAGAAGAAGAGAAGAAGAGAAAGAACAATCACGGGGTGAACACGGTCCTTGAACCTGCCTCTTCACACAAAAGAAGAGAAGAAAAGAAAGAAATGACCATGAGGCAAGCATGATCTTTGCACCGCCTCTCCATAACAGAAGAAGAGAAGAAGAGAAAGAAGAGTCATGAGGCAGACATGGTCTTTGCACCTGTCTCCCCACACAAAAGAAGAGAAGAAAAGAAAGAAATGACCATGAGGCAAGCATGATCTTTGCACCGCCTCTCCATAACAGAAGAAGAGAAGAAGAGAAAGAAGAGTCACGAGGCAGACATGGTCTTTGCACCTGTCTCCCCACACAAAAGAAGAAGAAAAAAAAAGAGACATGAGACAGACGTGGTCTTCGAACCCGCCGCTTCACAAACCCTTCTCCTCGGCTCACGTATCCTACTACCCGACACCCTTTGGCTCAGTCATTCCGGCCAAGGCCCACTGTCATGATTAATCCACCCGTCCCACCGCACTCTCCGATATCTTTTCGGCTTTACAGCCTACTCCTAACATCTCTCGGCTTGTCAACCTGCTCCCAATATCCCTTGGCTTTTTAGCCTACTTCCCAATATCTTTGGCTCTCGCAGCCTGCTTCCTAGAATTCGGCCTTTACGGCCTACTTCCCAGAATTCAGCCTTCACAGCCCGCTTCCCAATTTCGGCTTTTGCAGCCCGCTTCCCAATATCTTTGGCTCTCGTAGCCTGCTTCCCAGAATTCGGCCTTTGCGGCCTGCTTCCCAGAATTCGGCATTCACGGCCCGCTTCCCGTAACTTCAGCCCCTGCAGCTTGCTTCCCAACTTCGGCTCCTGCAGCATGCTTCCCATAATTTGGCTCTCGCAGCCCGCTCTCCTCGATTTTTGGCTATTGTGGCCTACTTCCAATATCAACTTCGGCCTTCACAGCCCGCTTCCCCAATGTCCTTTCAGCCGTTCGTGGTCTGCTTCCCTAATACCTTTACTACCACTACACTTATACGTAACAGTAATATTTTCTTATGCAAAACAAACAAACAAACAAAACAAAACAAAACAAAACAAAAAGAAAACAACAAAACGAACACACAAAAAAGAAAGAGAAAAGAAAGAAGAGAATGCATGATTGCCCTGCTTGCATGGTTGCTTAATATAGAATAATACACCTCCTTAGAATTTTCTAGGACCACATTTCCTTGCTAAATAATGCTGCCCCGATTCCGGATGCACGGGCATCACGGCACGCACTCGAAGGGAACCCAATTATGGCAGGTGCACACGTCAAGGGGAAGAGTCATGGCTGAATCGCTAAGCCCAACTCACAAAATAAACCTGAGGCAGCGCTCCCACACTTAGCACTTAATGTGTTCAATAGCTTTCAACCATAGGGATTGCCCGAATTCCTTCTTAGCACTCTACGGAGACTTGAATTCCTGCACTCGCGTGAAAGGTAATCGTGAGGAAAAAGTTGCCTACCCCCACTGTAAAAAAAAAACAAACAAAAAAAGAGAGAGAGAAAAAAAGAGAGAGAAACGTGAATCCGAGTAGCCGGGAATCTCCATTGAGACACATGAGGAGACTCGCGCGAAATGGTGAAGTGAATTACAATAAGGATGAAACCTATTAGCCGGGAATCTCCATTGGGACATATGAGGAAACTCGCGTCAAACGGTGGAATCCGCAATAGAATCACAATAAGGACGCATCTTAGTAGCCGGGAATCCCCATTGAGACACATGAGGAGACTCGTGCCGAACTGTGAAATTCGCTACCAAAATAAACAAGTGGGGGCTGTGTGAAGCTACCGAAAGTTGAAAGCCTAGAACTAATGTGTAGGCGCTAGAGTGATCCTCGAGTGTCACCAGGAAAACCTGCATATCCCTATGGTTAGGGCTCTTTGTTCACACATTTGTACCGCCACGCCACAGAGAATTACCTCGGGTGAAATGCGTGAATTAAGGCTATGCATGCAAGACGTGCGATATCCTCTTGACGAGTGCACCACCCCTCAATTGTGCCTCATGACCCGCACCGTGTCTGTGAATTATGGGCGATGTCCCTATCCCATCCCCTATAGAGGGAGCTATCACATACGTATATTTATGTTATGTCTGCTAATGAATGCATGCATACTTGAATAAAAAAATAATAACAAAATAAATAAATAAATAAAATAATGTGTGTATACAGTAAAATTAATTTCGGCTATCGCAGCCTATTTTCCCAGCTCTGGCTCGTAGAGCCCAATCTTGGCCCCCCATGGCCTATCTCTGGCCCTCGCGGCTCGTTAATCTCCCAACTCCGGCTTCTGTAATCCGCTTCCCCGATTCGGTCTTCGCGGCTCACTTCCCATAATTTCGGCTCTTGCAGCCCGCTTCCCAACATCTTTGGCTCTTGCAGCCTACTTCCCAGAATTCGGCCTTCACTGCCTGCTTCCCAGAATTCGGCCTTCACGGCCCGCTGCCCATAATCTCGGCTCCTGCAGCCCGCTTCTTAATTTTGGCTCTTGTAGCCTGCTTCCCCGATTTGACTTCCGTAGCCTGCTCCCTATAATTTTGGCCTTCACGGCCCGCTCCCCAGCTTTGGCTCTCACAGCCTGCTTCCCCTCGGCCTTCATAGCCTACTTCCCTTTGGGCCCTCGTTGCCTGCTTCCCAATTCTGGCTCTCATAGCCTGCCTCCTAGAATTCGGCCTTCACGGCGCACTTCCCATAATTTCGGCTCTTGCAGCCCGCTTCCCAATATCTTTGACTCTTGCAGCCTGCTTCCCGGAATTCGGCTCTCATAGCCTGCTTCCCAGAATTCGGCCTTCGCGGCTCACTTCCCATAATTTCGGCTCTTGCAGCCCGCTTCCCAATATCCTTGGCTTTATAAGCTGCTCCCCCAATTCGGCCTTCGCGGCCCGCTTCCCGACTTTGGCTCTTCTGGCCTACTTCCCTTTGGCTTTTATAGCCTGCTTCCCAACTTTGGCTCTTGTAGCCTGCTTACCTCGGCCCCCATGCCCGCTTTCCCAAGTCTGGCTCTGGCAGTCTGCTCCCCAAATTTCAGCTTTCGCAGCCCGCTTCCCTGATTTAAGGACACTAAATAAATTATCACCCCATGTTTACGTGCAAGGGAACATAGAAGAGGAGAAAAGAGAAGAGAAAAAAATAAGAGAAGAAGAGACGAACAAAAGCTGGTCAGCTCCCGGCACCCTGTCGGCGCTGACGAAGAGACAAAGAGACCAACAAACCAGGTCAGCTCTCGGCACCCTGTCGGCGCTGACGAAGAGACAAAGAGACTAACAAACTAGGTCAGCTCCCGGCACCCTGTCGGCACTGATGATGAAGAGAATAAGAGACAAACATACTACGTCAGTTCCCGCTACCCCGTCGGCACTGATGAAGAGAAGAAGAGACCAACAAACCAAGTCAGCTCCCGGCACCCTGTCGACGCTGACGAAGAGACAAAGAGACCAATAAACCAGGTCAGCTCCCGGCACCCTGTCGGCACTGACAAAGAGACAAAGAGACCAACAAACCAAGTTAGCTTCTGGCACCCTGTCGGTGCTGACGAAGAGACAAAGAGACCAACAGAGCATGTCATCTCCCGACGCCCCGTCGACGCTGACGAAGAGACAAAGAGACCAACAAACCAGGTCAGCTCCCGGCACCCTGTCGGCGCTGACAAAGAGACAAAGAGACCAACAAACCAAGTCAGCTTCCGGCACCCTATCAGCGCTGACGAAGAGACAAAGAGACCAACAGAGCATGTCAGCTCCCGACACCCCGTCGACGCTGACGAAGAGACAAAGAGACCAACAAACTAGGTCAGCTCCCGACACCCCGTCAGCACTGACGAAGAAAAGAGGAGACAAACAAGTCATGTCGGCTCCTGACACCCCGGCGGCACCGACGATGAGAAAAAGAGGCCAGCACACCCGCGGGCACCGCCCGGCTCATCCTTCGCCTGCGCTACCCGTGGGTGGGGGGCATTTGTGGACACCAAAAATTACACACCCAGATATCCTGCTCGGCCCAGCATCAACAACGGCACCGAGTGAGGAAGCCCCGGACGGGCTGGTCATCCGGACTCCCCAAATATACACACTGCCGTGAAGCCGTCTCCGGAGTCACGACAGTGAAGAGAAATCAACCACCAAGAGCCCCCACAATCCATGGGCCTCGAAGAAAATTAAATGGGCCACAACTCATGCTCACAATGGGCTCAGAACTGCCCCTTTTGGGCCTTCAACGGCACGCCCTTTGGCCCTTCAACGGCACGCCCTTTGGCCCTTCAGCGGTACGCCCCTGGGCCCTTCAGCGGCACACCCCATGTGCCTTCAACGGCACGCCCCATGTGCCTTCAACGGTACTCTATTTTAAGCCTTCAACGGCACACTATTTCGGGCCTTCAACGGCACACTATTTTAAGCCTTCAACGGCACACTATTTCGGGCCTTCAACGGCACACTATTTTAAGCCTTCAACGGCACACTATTTTAAGCCTTCAACGGCACACCATTTCAAGCCTTCAGTGGCACACTTCTTGAGCCTGCCAGTGGCACAGCGTGAAGGCATTTCAACGGAACGACGTGACGCCCATGCCCTGCGTATCCTTGGCGCGCAGTGAGCTGTCCGAGGTGTCAACCAGAGGTTGGGCCACGCAGGCTACTCCCCTGACATCCAGGACGGGGGAAGTCAATCCCCATCATGACCAGCCGCTTCCCGCCTCCGACTGCGGTGCTCGAGGGCTCCCGCTGCTGGGAGTATAAAACCACTCACATTCCGGCGAAGAAGGGGAGAAGAGGCCCATACACAGAGGACCGGCACACGGAGAAGAGACCCACAGACAGAGAAGAACAGACACAGAGCCACCTATGAGAAGAAGGAAAAGAGAGAGGAAAAGGGAGAGGGCTCCGGCGTGGAGTCCTCCGACGACCACCAGGCAAGGAAAAGAGAGTAAGAGAGAGAGAGAGAGAGAGAGAGTTGGATGTAATAGGAGAAGGTGGGGGAAAGAGCAGTGGACGGTCGTCCCTGCATCGATCCCCAACACTTCCTCTTCTTTTGTTCCTTTTTCTCCCTCTCCGTTCTTTTGTTCTTTAGTTTTCTTTCTTGCCTGTAGCCTTAGCTCGGGCATGCTTTGTAATGCATACGGACGGCTACGGCCCTTTGTTCCCCATGAATGAAGATCGTCCCCCTCAGTGGGTTTCCTCTTTGTCTTGGTGTTTTGGGCCACAATGCGTTTGATCGTCTTTCCTTTCACTTTCCGGTGTTTGTGTACATCCCTCATGCCGACGGTTTCCTCCGGATGTGGCATCATCTTGAATGGTTTGAGGTCGCGAACCTCCTCCTGTAAAGCCCAGTGCCTTCATCTGTGCCTGCCCCCCCTTCTCCAGTACACCCTGTCCAGTCTTAGAGGTCTTCGGCTCATTGTTTTCCCCGTGTTTTCTGAGGTTTTATTAAGGTGTTGCCGCCCTCGGGCGCCCACCTCCAGTTGTCGGGTTCCGCCACTCCATGTGGGCGCGTTCCCTTTATCTCCCTTACGCTCGGGTCAAGGAGAGATGCTGCCGAATTTTTGTTAGAAAATAACAAGACGTTAAAAGGTAAAAAGGATGCAACAAACAAATGGGATAATAAATACACATCAAAAAATAACAAAAGAAACAAATAAATAGAGCAACAACTGATTGCAAGAAGAAGGAGAAAAGATTTGCATAAAACTACGTAAAAATCAAAGAAAAGAAGAAAAGAAAAGCCTTAAAAACAAGTAACAGAGGAGTGGGCCTTCATCGGCATGTCTATCCCAGCCTTCGTCGGTACGCCCTCCACCCTCGTTCGCCGGTACACCTCTAACCTTCCTTCAGCGGTACGCTCTAACAACCCTTCAACGACACACCTTCTCGGCCCTTCAGCGGCACACTCCTCTCACCCTCCGAAGTGGAACACAATGTACAGACTTGGCAGATTGATGCGCGAACACAGCAACAAGCAATGTATAGACTTTGAGCTGGCCAACGTATAGACTTTGGGTTGCATCAAATGGACAATGTACAGAGTTTGAGCTGGCCAACGCATAGACTTTGAGCTGTACAGACTTTGAGCTGGCCAATGTACAGACTTTGAGCTGGCCAACGTATAGACTTTGAGCTGTACAGACTTTGAGCTGGCCAATGTATAGACTTTGAGCTGACCAACGTATAGACTTTGAGCTGCAGCCAATGTATAGACTTTGAGCTGTACAGACTTTGAGCTGGCCAATGTATAGACTTTGAGCTGGCCAATGTATAGACTTTGAGCTGTACAGACTTGAGCTGGACAATGTATAGACTTTGAGCTGGCCAATGTATAGACTTTGAGCTGTACATACTTTGAGCTGGCCAATGTATAGACTTTGAGCTGGCCAATGTATAGACTTTGAGTTGGCCAACGTATAGACTTTGAACTGCAGCGAATGGACAATGTACAGACTTTGAGCTATAATATACAGACTTTGAACTGCAGCCAAGGGACAATGTATAGACTTTGAGCTGAACAATGTATAGACTTTGAGTTGGCCAATGTACAGACTTTGGGCCGGCCAATGTATAGACTTTGAACTGCAGCCAATAGACAACGTATAGACTTTGAGCTGTAACGTACAGACTTTGAGCTGCAATGTATAGACTTTATGCTGGCCAATGTACAGACTTTGAGCTGATGAATGCTGGCCAATGTATAGACTTTGAGCTGCAACGTATAGACTTTGGGGTTATCAATGTATAGACTTCGAGCTGCAGCCAACAGACAATGTATAGACTTTAAACTGCAGCCAATGGATAATGTATAGACTTTGAGCCGCAATGTACAGACTTTAGATTAAAAGACGTATAGACTTTGTGTGCTGGTTGAATAGACAATGTATAGACTTTAGGCTGAGGAACGTACAGACTTTATGTTATCCCCCTCCTTCACCGACACACTCTCCAGCCATCGCCCCAGCGGTACACTTCCTTCAGGCCTTCACCGGTACGCCCTCCTCAAGCCCTTCAACGGCACACGTCTCCAGCCCTTCGCTGGCACGCTTTTCTGCCTACCTTCCTTCAGCGGTACACCCCCCTTTAGCCCCCTTTTTAACCCGCCAAGGGTCAACTCTCCCCAATATATATATATATATATATATATATATATATATACATGAATACACATATATATGTATATATAGGCATATAATGGCAGCACTGACAAGCTAATAAAAATCATGATGAATAAATAAACCTGAACATATCCGTATAAAAAAATGACGAATGAAATAAGTGACAATAATAATAATAATAATAATAATAAGGGCAATAATGACAATAAGCAAGATAAGGGAAATCACCCGGAACAGATACGGAAAGAGGAATAAGCAACGGAGTAACAAGAACAATAATGATAAAACAATATAAGGTATTAATAATTCCACATTGCAGCCCCGTCTCCCCCGCGACCCGGCGTTGAAGGAACAATAATGTGGCCCTCGTAGGCCGGGCCCGGGCCCTGGGAGTCACCCCGAAATGGTCATGGCCCGACCTTGCTTCGGGCTGATATTCTGATTAAACCGGACTCGTTTCTCAGGCCGGATCCCTTCCGAGCCGCTACTAAAATTACCGCATGTTCGGCAGACATTTGAACGGGTTCACCTCGATTTCCGCCGCATTTCTATTACGGACCTGTGTCCGAACATGAAAAGGCCCGTGAATGACCGATATGGCCGACGGCACCTACCCCGACGTGGTCGTGACCCAGTATTGCTCCGGGCCGATAGCTCGTCAAATCGGATTCACTCTATCGGGATTCGTTCCCGCCCTTTCATTGAAATTGCCGCAAACTCGGCATACATTTGTACGGGATTGTTCTTATCTACGTCGCACCTTCAATATGGACCCTTGTCCGAATATCAAGTGGTCCGCAAGTGACCGACAGAAATTTGAATAGAACGAGATGGCTCCTGTCATCCCTGGACCCTATACACGGGAATATCAATAAGGCCTTTGTGGGCTGTGCTTGGACCTCGGGTCCGTCCCGATTATGGTCATTATCTGACCCACACCCTCGGCCTATAGCTCGCTTCCTTCAAACATGTTTTGGTTTTGGAATCTAGTCCCGGGACTCTTCCCCGTTGCCCTCCGGCACCGGGAACACTAATGATGCCCACACAAGCCCCGTTTAGACCGCGGGAGGCGCCCCCGGCGTAGTCCTGACTCGATCTTGCACCGAGCCAACAAATTCATTGGTTTCCTGCTACACTAACCGAGAGTTAACCGAATGTTTTCAGCGTCTCGGAATAATATATATTTACCGTATCCCGGCATACATATGTTCCAGGTCCTCCCGCGACGACTACAATATTCCCAATATCGTACACCCGTCCGAACATTAAACGGTCTCCTGAATGACTGACACGTTTCGAACGTCCGTTTCCCTAGACACAGGGCTTTCCAGCCGATTCAAGGGATATTCCCCGCTGCCCCTTGGCACTGGATATATTAATGACGCTCATGCAAGTCTTGTTTCGACCGCGGGGGGCCCACCGCAATATGGTCGCAGCTTGCTCTTGCACCGGGCCAACAGATTTACCGGTTTTTGACCGCTCCGACCGAGGCTCAGCCGAACGTTTTCCGATCTTCCGAACAATAAATTTGCCGTACCTCGGCATACATGCGTTCCGGTTTTCCCGCGACAACCGTGATTTTCTCGATACGGACATTCGTCCGAACATTAAATGGTCAGTACACGACCGACATGATCTCGAATGGCTTTCTTCTCGCCCTCGCGCGAGGATTTCAATTGTAACGACCCGAGAATCCGATTACCGGGAAGGCCCGACAACCCGAGACTCGCACCGCCACCCACGAGTCCGAAGACTCGGAAGGGTTAAAAGGATGGTGTGGAAACTACATAGTTATCACAAGTAATTGCAGAAATTAAACAGTTACGATAATAAGCAGGAAATAAGATAACAATTTACATGGTCCACAAAATAAAACTACAACAACAGTCCACGACTAGTACAGTGACAAGAAAGAAAAGTACAGCTACACGGGGCATCCCCCGGCTCAGACCTCTGGCACTATCTCTGGGCACCCGCACCACGCTGCGCTCCTGACGCGCTCCCCGAATGTGGCGTCTCACCTGAAACACGGTGAAAACACGCAGGGAATGAGTCTCGGAACAAGACTCAGTAGGGATCACTCGAACCCTACCTCGCAAAGCGAGAAACCACTACTCTAGCGGTAGGAGAGTACCTCGGAAAGAAAAGCCCTGTACTCTACAAAGCAAGACTCTACGGCACGCAAACCGACACACGTGCTACGAAGAGAAGACCGAAGCTCAACGGTCACCGACAAACCCGAAGGTCGGAAACACACGACTGACAGTCTGACACTCCGTACTCGACAGGAGTACCACCCACTAGAAGCACAGCCGGTAGCGTCCCCTGACGTCTTACACCGCACCGCAGGTGAACCGCCTGACGTGGTAGGTCCTACCCGAGGCGCAAACACCGAAAAGTAACTCACAACAAGTGACTAGCTGGGGTCACGCCCGTCGACGTGGGTCCAACCGCCCCCAACCACGTGTGCACACACAGACCACGCGTCCTAGGTCTGGCCCTCTGACCGGTTTTCCCCCGCAGCCGGACTCTAGCTACGACGAGGGGCCTACGGTAACCGGTCCACAAACCGTCTCGAAAGGTGGGTGCCCGTACACCACTCCCAGGTGAGACCAGCACCGCGTACTGGTGGGCTACAACTAGTGGAGGGTCGCTAAAGGAGTAGACTCTCAAGTCACGGAAAACAACGCCCAAGCCCGACAACGTGTGGGAATCACCCCACGCACTAGTCCCGTCACACGGAGACCACGGTCGGAGAAAAGTAAGGTTGCCACCCTCATGGGGCAACCCAGGAAGTGGCGGTCCGACCCTGGACCGTCACAGCCAAATGGCGGTCCACTCTAGGGCCGTCACTTGAAAATGGCGGTCTAAGGCAGACCGTCACACGGCCAGGGGGGATAGGGGAAGCGACGCGCCTGCCCTAGTGCGTCGCTTGGAAGCGGCGCACCTAGGCCAGGGCGTCACACGGCGCCCCACACCCTCCAAAACCACAGGGAAAGTAACGCGCCTACCCCGGCGCGTCGCTTGCAAGCAACGCGTCGGGCTCAGTGCGTTACTCACATGTAACGCGCCTAGCCCAGCGTGTCACATGGCCCTTACACTCGGGGTGGGAAGGGAAGTGACGCGCCTGCCCCAGCGCGTCACTAGTAAGTAACGCGCTGGGCCCAGTGCGTCGCTTGGCCCATCCACCTGGGGTAACAACAGGAAGTGACGCACCTGCCCCTGTGCGTTACACGCATGTAACGCGCCTAGCCTGGTGCGTTACATGGCCTGACCCCCAACGGTCAAAAACCAACGGTCGAAACTAGCGGCGGCCCTGCCCTGGCGCGTCATTCTCCAAACGGCGGTGAGTCGTAGGGCCGTCGCTGCCCCCTGACCCCAAGAGCTAACACCCAGGAGAAGTAACGCTCCTGCCTAGGGGCGTCACATGCAAGTGGCGGTCACTGGAAGGACCGTCGCTTGCCTCCGAGCACGCTACGGCGGGAAAACCCCAAAAACGCCAACCACGCCCCCGTACCTCCACCGGAGAGGGGGAAAACAAGGGGGAAGACCCCTGGGGACCCCTAGCATGCATCTAAGCCACCAAAACATAGAATCATGGGCTAAAACCATAGATCAGGCGGCTCACCCCCAAAACATGGAAAAACCCCAAAAATGCCCAAACATGCCTCTCTCGGCCTCCCCGCGGCCTACAAACCACGGAAAAGAACGGCGAAGAGCTAGGAAACGTCACCCTACCTCAATGGAGCAAATGCTCCGCCGGATCGTCCACGAATCGCGAAGAACGCTTGAAAACCCTCGTTCTTCCTTAAGCTTCCCACGCTCGCCGCACGCCCCCACGACCGCCTCGCCGCCGCCCACGTCACCGCGCCGTCGCCCCGCCGCCGTCTGCAGCCGGAGGGGAGCTCGCCGTGGCCAACCGGGAGGAAGAGAGGGAGAGGGAGGGAGACACGGTGGAGGAGGAAGGAGGAAGAAGAAGAGAGGAAGAAGAAGATGGTGGGGGAGAGAGAAAAGAAAAAGGGTTTTATAGAAAAACCCGAAAAAACCAGAAAATTCCAAAAATTAGGAAATTACACCCCCACGATCTTCGGAACGTACCGATCGCAACGGTACCACTCGTGCCCGTGTGAACAGCACGGTTCACCCGCAGCGAGCGTCCGAAGAGAAAAGCCGAAACCCGTGCCGGAAATCGGAAATCACGCACGGAAAAAGCCGCGGAACGCCTCCGGGCCTCCGAAACGACTCCGGATCGCGCCGATCCGAACACGAAAGATGTCCGAAACAAAATTTTGGACACAATAGAGCCGAACGTTCCAAAAACCAGATCTGGGACCCACGAAGAAGGATCCGAAAGGTCCGGGATATTACAGCCCTCCCCCCTTAAGGAATTTCGTCCTCGAAATTGAGAACAACCAGAGGGGAAAGAAGAGGAAGACTCACTCAAACAGATACGGGAACTGCTGACGCATCTCATCCTCACGTTCCCAAGAAGCCTCACCACCAGAGTGTCGCTGCCACACGACCTTTACCAAGGGAATGACCTTGTTCCGCAGGCGCTGCTCTCGCCTATCCTCCACGCGGATCGGAAACTCTGGGAGAGAAAGATCTGGAGTCACCTCAGGCCAAACGGAAAACTCAAGCACATGAGAGTCATCGGGCATATACTTCCGCAACATCGAGACGTGGAACACGTCATGCACCGACGCCAACTCAGGAGGCAACTGCAACCGGTAAGCAACCTCACCGATGCGCTCCACAATCGCGAAAGGACCAATATAGCGGGGACTCAGCTTCCCACGCCGTCCAAAACGCATCACCCCCTTCATCGGAGAAACTCTCAAGAACACATGATCGCCCACGGCGAACTCGAGGGGCTGCCTCCTACGATCAGCATAGCTCTTCTGCTGACTCTGGGCCGCCAACATGTTCTGACGAACCAGGTGCACAACATCCACACATTGCTGCACCAATTCCGGTCCCGTCAAAACACGCTCACCCACCTCAAACCAATCGAGTGGAGTCCGACAAGGACGCCCGTACAATGCCTCATAAGGAGCCATGCCGATGCTCGAATGATAGCTGTTGTTATAGGCAAACTCCACCAACGGTAGGTGATGTATCCAACTCCCCTGCCACTCCAGGCAGCAGGATCTCAGCATGTCCTCCAAAGTCTGAATGGTCCTCTCAGACTGACCATCTGACTGAGGATGATATGCCGAGCTAAATGCCAACTCCGTGCCAAGAGCTCGCTGGAAACTCCTCCAGAATCTAGAAGTGAAGCGCGGATCCCGATCCTGCTCCTCAGCTGGGACGTACAACCTGCCACGAAACCTCGCAGAACCGTCCTCGCCGAGCTCTACGTCAGCCATAGCCAAAATCCGGGGCAACTCAGGGTCCGCATGTTGAGCCTCTGTCACCTGACGACGGATAGCAGGAGTGACAGTCAGACTCGCAAGCACAGCCAACCCTGGCTCCTGGGGAATCTTGAGCCTGAAAGATACCTCGGGCACTTGTTCCCAGAGCCTCCACCTCCTCAACATCAAGGCACTGATCGCAACCTTTCGACTCAAGGCATCGGCGACGACATTCATCCTGCCTGGCTGATAAGACAGGGTGAAGTCATAGTCCTTCATGAACTCCATCCAACGCCTTTGCCTGAGGTTCAGGTCCTTCTGCGAGAACACGTACCTCAAGCTCCGATGGTCAGTGAACACCTCGAACTTCTCACCGTACAGATAATGCGTCCAGATCTTCAGCGCGAAGATCACAGCCGCCAACTCAAGGTCATAGGTAGGGTAGTTCTCCTCGTGAGGCTTTAGCTGCCGAGATGCATAAGCCACCACTCTACCATGCTGCATCAGAATAGCACCCAGTCCAACGCCGGAAGCATCTGTACACACCACGAAACCTCCCGATCCAGAAGGCAAAACCAACACCGGAGCCGAGGTGAGCAATCTCTTCAGCTCCCTGAAGCTCTGCTCACACTCCTCGGACCAAACGAAAGGTATATCCTTCCGCGTGAGCCTAGTCATCGGGGTCGCAATGCGGGAAAAATCCTGGATAAACCGACGATAATAACCCGCAAGCCCCAAGAAACTCCGGATCTCCGTCACCGACCTCGGCCTCGGCCATTGCATCACAGCCTCGACCTTGGCGGGATCCACGAAAATGCCATCACCAGAAATCACGTGCCCCAGAAAGTGCACCTCGCTGAGCCAAAACTCGCACTTGCTGAGCTTCGCATACAACTGGTGATCTCGCAACGTCTGCAGTACCACACTCAAATGGTACGCGTGCTCCTCAGCAGACCGCGAATAAACAAGGATGTCATCCACAAAAATGACCACAAATTGGTCCAAATACGGATGAAACACCCTCTGCATCAAGTCCATAAAGGCAGCTGGGGCATTGGTGAGCCCAAACGGCATCACCAGAAACTCATAATGCCCGTACCTCGAACTGAATGCAGTCTTCTCCACATCGGACTCGCGAATCCTCAGCTGATAGTAACCTGACCGCAAATCAATCCGCGAGAACACTCGCGCAGACTGAAGCTGGTCGAACAAGTCATCGATCTACGGCAACGGATACTTGTTCTTAACGGTCACTTCATTCAGCTGCCGATAGTCAATGCACAGCCGCAGACTACCGTCCTTCTTCTTCACAAACAACACGGGCGCACCCTAAGGGGAAAAACTCGGACGAATGTACCCCTTGGCCAGCAGCTCCTGCAACTGCGCCCTCAACTCTCTCAGTTCAGCGGGGGCCATACAGTAGGGAGCCTTCGCCAAAGGTCCCGCACCAGGTACAACCTCGATCACAAAATCGATCTCCCGCTGGGGAGGTAATCCAGGCAACTCCTCAGGAAAAACATCGGGAAACTCGCACACCACCGCGATGTCCTCGACATCCGGCTCCATCCGGTCAGACACAACCACTGACGCGAGAAAACCCTGACAACCTGAATCAAGCAACCGACGGGCTCGAATAGCAGAGATAAGGAATCGAGAAGAGGTGGAACGGATACCTTGGAAATAGAAGGTCCTCTTGCTCGGATGCTGGAAGTAGACCCTCTTCATCCCATAATCCACCACCGCTCCATGAGTCTCGAGCCAATCCATGCCTAGAATCACATCGTAATCCCGAAGCTGCAACGCATACAATCTGCCTGGCATACTCCGGCCATCGATGCACACCGGAACCTGGTCGAAGCAATACGGAGTGACCATAAAGTCACCCGAAGGCAACTCCACTGCCAAATCACAGGACAACTGGGTCACCGGCTCCTCGACGCTCGACGCGAAATCCTCCGAAATAAATGAATGAGACGCGCCAGAATCAAACAAAACCCGAGCCGCACAACCCAAAATCTGAACGGTACCTTCCACGAGCTGCGACGCCACTGCCTCTGCCCTGGTCAAGTGCGTGATCTGGCCTCGAGCCCTCTGCCTGCCGGCCACGCTGGCTGACCTGGGTAGCGGCGGATACTGTCCCTGCTGCTGCTGCTGCTGCCTCTGCTGCTGGGGAAACTGCTGCTGCGGCGGTCTCTGTGGACAGTCACGCGCCATGTGCCCTGGCTGGTCACACCGAAAACAGATAATCGACACCGTGCACTGCCTGTCTGGGTGGGTCCCACCACACCGTGGACAAGGTCCTCGTGATCCACCCCCTGATCCCTGACGCTGAAAAGGAATCGGCTGCTGTACACTGCCCGATGAAGCTTGTCCCTGATCCTTGGGCTTCTTACGGAAACCCTTCTTCAAGAACTTCTTGACCTTCGAGCTAAAAGACGCAGATCCTGTCACTGAAGCTGCCGATGCCGGTACTCCTGAACCACCTGACGCATGCTGGAAGAAACCCTGCTGCTGGGTAGCCGACGGTTGGCCACGACCTGACACGGACTGCCCTTGGCTGATCGGTCCTCGAGTCCTCTGCATATCCATCTCCAAGGAAATCGCAACACGAGACGCTGTCTCTAGATCAGTGGCCTCATTCGCGATCAAATGGTGCCTCAGCTCCAGCCTCAAGCCCTGTACAAACTGCGTGGTCCTCACCCTCTCATGCTCCATGACATGAGGTGCGTACCGACCCAGCTCGACAAATCGGGCCCTGTACTGCAACACGGACATGTCACCCTACACCAGCTCCAGAAACTCCCGCATCCGCTGCGTAGCAACGACGTCTGGACAGTACGTACGCTCGAAAGCACTGACAAAGTCACCCCACTCGACCTGCTCAAGTGGACGAAGCTGAAAGGACGTCTTGCACTCGGAAGACCACCACCTCCGAGCCGTACCCTGTAACTGGTTGTAGGCCAACACCACTCTGTCCTCGGCAGTACTTTTCACAGAACTGAACACCCGCTCCATCTCATCGAGCCAATCACGAGCCGCATCAGGGTCTGCCTGGCCGCTAAAGTAAGGTGGATGGAACTGCATGAAGTCCCTCACTGCTCGGCCCGGCCCACCCCTGACTGACGAGCCCTCAGCAGCCTCTCCGCCAAACTGCTGAGACATGAGATGGTACATGCCACGGAAGAAATCCTCGGCCCCCGGAGCTCTCGCAGCATCCGCGGCCTCGGTAGCTCCCGGAACTCTGCTATGCTACTCCTGGTCCCTCTGGACCCCCTGCTGGATCTCCTGACCTCCAGCCGACTGCCCCTGCTGAGAGCGAGAACTCCTCCTCGGCGCCATCCTCGCTCCTGAAGCACAACACAGAAAACACGAAAACGGCAATGTCAGAATAAAATACGCGGTGCCCAAGGCCAGCGTCACCTGTACATCATCGCCATGGACTAGTGAACCACTACAATTACCTATGATTCCCATGTAATTCCACAACCGCGCTCTGATACCAGCTGTAACAACCCGAGAATCCGATTACCGGGAAGGCCCGATAACCCGAGACTCGCACCGCCACCCACGAGTCCGAAGACTCGGAAGGGTTAAAAGGATGGTGTGGAAACTACATAGTTATCACAAGTAATTGCAGAAATTAAACAGTTATGATAATAAGCAGGAAATAAGATAACAATTTACATGGTCCACAAAATAAAAGCACAACAACAGTCCACGACTAGTACAGTGACAAGAAAGAAAAGTACAGCTACACGGGGCATCCCCCGGCTCAGACCTCTGGCACTATCTCTGGGCACCCGCACCACGCTGCGCTCCTGACGCGCTCCCCGAAGGTGGCATCTCACCTGAAACACGGTGAAAACACGCAGGGAATGAGTCTCGGAACAAGACTTAGTAGGGATCACTCGAACCCTACCTCGCAAAGCGAGAAACCACTACTCTAGCGGTAGGAGAGTACCTCGGAAAGAAAAGCCCTGTACTCTACAAAGCAAGACTCTACGGCACGCAAACCGACACACGTGCTACGAAGAGAAGACCGAAGCTCAACAGTCACCGACAAACCCGAAGGTCGGAAACACACGACTGACAGTCTGACACTCCGTACTCGACAAGAGTACCACCCACTAGAAGCACAGCCGGTAGCGTCCCCTGACGTCTTACACCGCACCGCAGGTGAACCGCCTGACGTGGTAGGTCCTACCCGAGGCGCAAACACCGAAAAGTAACTCACAACAAGTGACTAGCTGGGGTCACGCCCGTCGACGTGGGTCCAACCGCCCCCAACCACGTGTGCACACACAGACCACGCGTCCTAGGTCTGGCCCTCTGACCGGTTTTCCCCCGCAGCCGGACTCTGGCTACGACGAGGGGCCTACGGTAACCGGTCCACAAACCGTCTCGAAAGGTGGGTGCCCGTACACCACTCCCAGGTGAGACCAGCACCGCGTACTGGTGGGCTACGACTAGTGGAGGGTCGCTAAAGGAGTAGACTCTCAAGTCACGGAAAACAACGCCCAAGCCCGACAACGTGTGGGAATCACCCCACGCACTAGTCCCGTCACACGGAGACCACGGTCGGAGAAAAGTAAGGTTGCCACCCTCATGGGGCAACCCAGGAAGTGGCGGTCCGACCCTGGACCGTCACAGCCAAATGGCGGTCCACTCTAGGGCCGTCACTTGAAAATGGCGGTCTAAGGCAGACCGTCACACGGCCAGGGGGGATAGGGGAAGCGACGCGCCTGCCCTAGTGCGTCGCTTGGAAGCGGCGCACCTAGGCCAGGGCGTCACACGGCGCCCCACACCCTCCAAAACCACAGGGAAAGTAACGCGCCTACCCCGGCGCGTCGCTTGCAAGCAACGCGTCGGGCTCAGTGCGTTACTCACATGTAACGCGCCTAGCCCAGCGCGTCACATGGCCCTTACACTCGGGGTGGGAAGGGAAGTGACGCGCCTGCCCCAGCGCGTCACTAGTAAGTAACGCGCTGGGCCCAGTGCGTCGCTTGGCCCATCCACCTAGGGTAACAACAGGAAGTGACGCACCTGCCCCTGTGCGTTACATGCATGTAACGCGCCTAGCCTGGTGCGTTACATGGCCTGACCCCCAACGGTCAAAAACCAACGGTCGAAACTAGCGGCGGCCCTGCCCTGGCGCGTCATTCTCCAAACGGCGGTGAGTCGTAGGGCCGTCGCTTCCCCCTGACCCCAAGAGCTAACACCCAGGAGAAGTAACGCTCCTGCCTAGGGGCGTCACATGCAAGTGGCGGTCACTGGAAGGACCGTCGCTTGCCTCCGAGCACGCTACGGCGGGAAAACCCCAAAAACGCCAACCACGCCCCCGTACCTCCACCGGAGAGGGGGAAAACAAGGGGGAAGACCACTGGGGACCCCTAGCATGCATCTAAGCCACCAAAACATAGAATCATGGGCTAAAACCATAGATCGGGCGGCTCACCCCCAAAACATGGAAAAACCCCAAAAATGCCCAAACATGCCTCTCTCGGCCTCCCCGCGGCCTACAAACCACGGAAAAGAACGGCGAAGAGCTAGGAAACGTCACCCTACCTCAATGGAGCAAATGCTCCGCCGGATCGTCCACGAATCGTGAAGAACGCTTGAAAACCCTCGTTCTTCCTTAAGCTTCCCATGCTCGCCGCACGCCCCCACGACCGCCTCGCCGCCGCCCACGTCACCGCGCCGTCGCCCCGCCGCCGTCTGCAGCCGGAGGGGAGCTCGCCGTGGCCAACCGAGAGGAAGAGAGGGAGAGGGAGGGAGACACGGTGGAGGAGGAAGGAGGAAGAAGAAGAGAGGAAGAAGAAGATGGTGGGGGAGAGAGAAAAGAAAAAGGGTTTTATAGAAAAACCCAGAAAAACCAGAAAATTCCAAAAATTAGGAAATTACACCCCCACGATCCTCGGAACGTACCGATCGCAACGGTACCACTCGTGCCCGTGTGAACAGCCCGGTTCACCCGCAGCGAGCGTCCGAAGAGAAAAGCCGAAACCCGTGCCGGAAATCGGAAATCACGCACGGAAAAAGCCGCGGAACGCCTCCGGGCCTCCGAAACGACTCCGGATCGCGCCGATCCGAACACGAAAGATGTCCGAAACAAAATTTTGGACACAATAGAGCCGAACGCTCCGAAAACCAGATCTGGGACCCACGAAGAAGGATCCGGAAGGTCCGGGATATTACATCAATACCTCGTAATAGACCTTTCATGCAATTAATTTCCTGGCCATGAGGCCCTGAATCCCGGCGATTAATCTAGGGTGTTCCCTCGTATGGGGGATGTAAATGACGCCACGACCTTTATGGCGCGACGGGTTTTGGTCCCGACACGAACCACACAATCGTCTGACGAAGTCAGATCGAGCGCACCATGGGATCTTCGGAGCCCGAATAAATTGTCACTTCGTGACTGGTACGCCCACGCACTTAATAGACGAATCAACCGCACCCGAACAGACGAACATAACGCCGACGAGCGAATTTTAGTGCGTCCATAGCTGGCCTACATCCGAAGATTTATTTCTAATTTGTCGGGGCGCTGTCAGCCATTCCACAAATTGATGATGAAGAACGCACCTTTCAACTGGAACCAGGAATGCCAGAAGGCCTTCGATCAGCTGAAGGACTACTTAAGGACCCCGCCTGTGCTGGGGGCGCCTGTCAAGGGGAGGCCGCTTATTCTGTACATAGCCGCCACCGAATGCTCCCTGGGGGCAATGCTCGCTCAGAACAATGATGAGGGGAAGGAGCAGGCCCTCTATTATCTCAGCCGGAGGCTAGTGGGGGCAGAAGCAAAATACACCCTGATCGAGAAGGTCTATCTTGCCCTGGTCTTCGCAGTCAAGAAGCTGAGGCATTACATGCTCTCTCATGAAGTGAGCCTGATCTCCAAGGCCGATCCAGTTAAACACATTCTCTCCCAGCCAGTCCTGAAGGGACGTCTCGGCAAGTGGGCCGTGCTGCTAATGAAATTTGATATCACCTACGTGCCACAGAAGGCCGTTAAGGGTCAAGCCGTGGCCGAATTCTTTACAGCACATCCAGTGCCCGAAGATTCCCCATTGGCTACAGAGCTGCCCGAAGATGAAACACTGGAGGTGGACCAAGTCCAACAGATCGCTTGGCAGCTGCACTTTGATGGAGCTTCGAGAACAGAAACGGCCCCGTCTGGACATACAAAAGTATGGGCAGGGGCCGGCATCGTCCTCAAATCACCCGAGGGAGAAGTATTGTATACATCTTGCTCTATCAATAAGCCTTGCACAAATAATGAGGCAGAGTATGAGGCTCTGATTATTGGTCTCCAAGTTGCGTTGCAGATGGAGATTAGAATGCTGCAAGTATTTGGCGATTCGTTACTAGTCGTCAAGCAAGTCCAGGGGCAGTTTGATGTCCGAAAACCTGAGCTGTAGCCTTACCATGCTAAAGCAAAGCGGCTCATGGAACAATTCTACCTTGTTGAGATTGGCCATGTTGCCCGGGGAGAAAATGCACAAGCCGACGTACTGGCAAAATTGGCAAGCTCATTTGCAGTCCCGCCTGATGGATCTCTTAGCATCTGGGTGGTGAATCAACGCCAGGTGCCTAGCATGATAGAAGAGACAGAAGAAGAAGAACTGGAGGTCGCTGCAGCAGAAGCCGTCGGCCTACCTGACTGGAGGGATTCCCTCATGCAGTGGTTTAAATACCAGCAATTGCCCAAGCAGAGAGAAGAAAAGATCAGGCTGATCAGAATAAAGGACTCTTACGAGGTCCGGAACGGGATCCTATTCCGAATTATGGCGGATGCCAAACGGAAAGTACTCCTACGGTGCCTATCCACGGAAGAAGCTTGGAGGGTCATGAAAGAAGTCCACGCCGGAACAGCAGGTGCACACTAGGCGGGACCAAAGATGAAAATTGAAATAAAGAAGCTTGGCTACTACTGGCCAACCATGTTTGATGACTGCTGCAAGTACGCCAAGTCTTGCCAGAAATGCCAGCAGCATGCCACAGTACCCAGGAGGCCACCCGTGCCGCTACATCCGACATTGCTCAGCTGGACGTTCGCCCAGTGGGGAACAGACATCGTGGGCCCACTACCCGCGTCATCCGCCGGGTGCAAATACATTTTGGCGGCAACTGATTACTTCTCCCGTTGGGAAGAAGCCGTTGCTTTGAGAGAAGTGACTGGGGAAATCGTCGCCAGATTCGTCCGGCGTAATATTATATTCCGGTTTGGCACGCCAAACCGAATCATCCCAGATAATGGAAGTCACTTCCGCAACCAGAAAGTCTACCGGCTGGCCGAGAAGTACAAGATCGACTGGAGAATGTCAACCCCCTACAACCCACAAGCCAATGGTTTGGCTGAAGCTTTCAACAAGACTCTTTGTACTCTCCTGTCCAAAATTGTTAATTCTAACAAGAGGGACTAGGAAGAGAAAATGTATGAGGCCCTGTGGGCGTATCGAACTGTATACAAAACTCCGACGGGTTGTTCACCCTTCTCTTTAGTGTATGGCTCAGAGGCACTCGTCCCCATTGAGCTGGAAATACCCTCCCTTCGGGTCGCAATCCAACACGGGCTAGTCCAGGAAGAGCAAACAAATGTCGAGCATAGGCTCGAAGAGCTCTCCGACCTGGAGGGGAAGCGGCTTCACGCCCAGCAAAACATCCAGATCTATCAAGCCCGAATAGCTCGTGCTTTCGACAAGCTCGTCAAAGAGCGTGAATTCAAGAAGGGTGACCTCGTTATGGTCAAAAGGAGGGAAGTCATGACTTCCAACCCCAAGGGCAAGCTGAATGAAAATTGGCTTGGACCCTATGTAATCCAAAAGGTTTATGAAGGCGGGGCATATGTGATAGTCGATCATCGGGGGGAGGTCCAGTTTCCACCCCTTAATGGTAGGCATCTAACATTGTATCATGCTCCAATTCCTCCATTCAATGAATAATACATTTTCCCGCCCCACGGCGGGCGGATTTGCTTTCAATTGCTTGAATGGTTTGCTTGCCGCCTGTTACGAACCACAAGAGAAGCGACCAAAGGGAACACGCGCATACCAAAAAAGAAAGAAGAAGAAAAGGAAAAAAAAAAGAAAGGAAGAAGAAGAGAAGAAGAGGGAAGAGGGATGAGAAGAAAAAAAAAGAGAAAAGAAAAGAAAAGAAGGAAGGAAAAGGGAAAAAGGAGAAGAGAAAAAAAAAGAGGAAAGAAAAGAAAGAAAAGAAAAGGAAAGAGAAAAAAAAGAAAGAAAAGAAGAGGAGGATTCAGCCCCTTCCAATAAACGAATCAACCCTATCAGCCCTTGACATTCTGTCGGCACTGACGAAAAATACCCCACCCGGACCTCTCGTCCGAGATTGGGGAATCAACCCATCTCCTTGCGTCGGCACTCACCCGTACCGACGAATATTCCAATAAACGAATCAACCCTGCCAGCCCTTGACATTCTGTCGGCACTGACGAGAAATACCCCACCCGGACCTTTCGTCCGAGATTGGGGAATCAACCCATCTCCTTGCGTTGGCACTCACCCGTACCAACGAATATTCCAATAAACGAATCAACCCTGTCAGCCCTTGACATTCTGTCAGCACTGACGAAAAATACCCCAACCAGACCTTTCACCCGAGATTGGGGAATCAACCCTTCTCCTTGCATTGGCACTCACCCGTACCGACGAACATTTCAACAAACGAATCAACCCTGTCAGCCCATGACATTCTGTCGGCGCTGACGAAGAATACCCCAACCGGACCTTTCGCCCGGGATCGGGGAATCAACCCTCCTCCTTGCGTTGGCACCCACCCGTACCAACAAACACACCCAGAGACAAATAAACCACACCTGTCATCGGCACTCTGTCGGCGTAGATAAACAACCCTCTTTTGACCAAGACCTCCCGTCAGGGTCATTGAACGAACAAACTCTTCTCTCCGTCCCTCCGGGCGACGAACAACCCCTTCTGACCAATACCTTCCGTCTGGGTCGCCGGATGAACAAACTCTTCTCTCCGCCTCTCCAAGGTCGGATCAACCTACTTGGGTTAAACATACCGGCGACATCATTCGATTGAGTCGCTTTATGGACATGGTGGAGTGGTCCCCTCGTCCCTCCTCTGGAAGGGGCGAGCACTCTCCTATGCTCATATGTGAATCTCACCAGGCTCTCCCCGAATAAACTGTTAGCGTGAACTTGCGTTCCATCACATAGCAAGAAAAGAGAAAAGGAGGGAAGAAATCGCCCAACACCACACGCATACCATAGACACATGGAATAATTGCATTGTATTCTTTTCAGAAAATTTACATTGGCTTCGAGGCATACCCCGGTGTTACATGCAAAGAAAGGAATGGAAGGGGAATCGGCGGCTATTCTAGCCCTCGGAAGATGTCCTCAAAAGGGAGGATCCCGACGCAAGGGAAGCTTATCATCTCACGCAGACGGCCCTCCTGCGCATCGAGGTGTTCCAATTCTATCGTCACAGAGGCCACAGCTGCCTCGGCAACGGCCAACTCTTCAGCCTCCTGGGCCTTACCCGTCTCTGCCTTGAGCAGGTCAGACTCTGCTTGGGGAAGCCAGCCCCGGAGTTTCTCTATCCGGTTCCCCAAAGCATCGATGTCGGCATTGTACCTGTCCAAGGCTCCTTGATGTTGCTCCCGGTTGTCTCTCCGAACAGCCAGCGCCTCCAGATATTCGTCCCTCTGGGCACCGATAGCTGTGAGCTCAGTCGAGGCTTGCGTCTCGAGGAATGCGCGACGGTTTACATATTTCAACAATAAGAGAACACGTCGTGACCATTCTTTGAGCGGGCAGCCCATCATCTGCAGTGCTTTGGTCAGCTTCTCCACGATGGCCCTGGCATCTCGATAGGTGAGCGTGGGATCGGCGACAACCATGGAGCGCAATACCAATAGGGTCTGCCGGACTGGCAGATCCGAACTCACGCGGCCCATAGGAGGGACGGCTGGCGGGTCGAAGCTAACTTCGCTGTCCACGACCGCCCACAGCTCTGCGTCGACCACGGCCGAGCTACCCGGAAGGGCCAGCACCGAAAGGAGGGAGCTCGGGGGCTCCGAGGTCGACCCCTGGCTAGCCACCACCATAGGTGAGGGAGAGACCATAACGGAGACGTCTGGCGCCACCATGATGAGCGGCTACTCCAGCTCCATAGACCGGGTAGGTTCCGGACCCGACAATGCCACCTCCTCCATCATAACTAGAGCCCCGGCAGACAAAGTTGTTTCGGCCTCCGCCGCCTCGGCTGACAAAGTCTCTATGGCGGGCGGGTCCAATGTCGCTCCCGGGAAGTCTTCATCTCCCCATGCCTGGAATTCCTTCGAATGCTCACTAAGGATCGTCAATATCCTCCCCAGGAGCCGGGCTTCCTCGGGTATCACCGGCGTCGGGATCGGTGGCAGCGGGATCACCAAATGCGGGACGGCTCCCATCTGTAGAAGAGACGTCAAGGACCCCGCGTCCGGCCCCAGAAGCATCTTCAGCCTTTTAGCCGCATGCACGCAAAAGGAGGAGCTCCACCTGGGGACGGCTTTACGAGCCCGAGGGGCACGCGCCCCGCGGGGCGTTGTTGTTACCTGACCATGTAAAGAAAGGTCAGCCGCTTGCCAAGTGGAATAAATCTTTGAATCCTCAAGAAAGCCGAGCGTATTCCCCTGCTTACCTCGCCCACCGGCACTATGCTACTCTCCGGCGTTACCTCTCCCCGGGCATCAACTTCAGAAATTGTCTCCTCCCGAGTCTCGACCTCGGATACCACCGGCACTTGCACCTCGGTCACTGGTGCTATCTCCCCCTCCTCCAAGGCTTCGGCGGCAGGGATAGCAACCTCCGCAGCTCCTTTCGGGGCATGAGTCTGTATTACCTCAAATAAATCAACAACCTCGAGGGGAAAGCTTGGGGGAAAAGAAAAGAGAAGGGGGAGGAAGACATGCACTTACAGCCACCACCGCTCCTTCCCGGAGCGGGACCCCGGATGTCGAGGCAGAAACACCTGAGCTCGCCGCGGCCTCTTCTCGCCGCACAGCCTCGGCTAGGAACGCCAATTTATCCAAAGCCGCGGTAGATGCCTCTCGCCTGGTAGCTTCTGCCCCTGGGACGTGGGCCTCTGCATCTTCTGGCGGAACCTGCTCCTGTTGGAAGCCGAGAATAATGATATCGAGAAGGTTAGTGGGCGACCTCGAGAAAGAGACCTGAATTAACATGTTTGCACTTACAGGCACCTGCTTCACCAGGCTAAAAGACACAGATAGTACCGGGGCTTTCCAGGCAGGAACTTGAAATCTGGGCTCCTCGGGGACACCCTCAGTTGAAAGTACTTCGTCGGAAGAGTAGCCGTAGTCTACCTTTTCACCCGACGAAGATCTAGGGCTGGTGGGCGCCTCCTTTGCTGGCAAGGCAGCCCCCACCTCGACATCCGAGGTCGACAGTCGCGACTTCCTTGACCGCCGCCCCTTCTTCCGATATATCTTCCCGAACCGGGATGCCTCCGAGGCCGCCTCCGGTTCTGGGACCGCCACATCAGCTCCTACATAAGCAAGGCAAAATCCACATTCGGCCATGCCCGTAAAGTTTCAAGGAACGAAGAAAATTAATCAAATGACCGCTCGAGAAAGTGTTATACCTCCTTCGACTTCGGCAGTGGGAGTTGGGGCAAAGAAGGTCTCCCCGACGAATTCCACGGCCTCATGGGTCACAGCTTCACCCACGCCTAGGATAGCTACGGGCGCAGGCCTCTCGGCGACAGCTGAAACAAAGACGTGTGTGTTACAAGAAACGCCCCTCTTAGCATCTCAACAAACTCTCAAGAGCCTCGAAGAGCAGAAGGGACCCAACCTGCAGGCCGACTCGGCTCGGCCTGAGCAGCTTCGAATTCCTCGAATGAGGAGATTACGGGTGCCGGGGGAGCGCTCGGTATGGCTTTGGCAGCCTCTGTCTTTCTGCGTTTGGCCTCCCGCCGCCCAGCCACCTTAGCAGCATCCACAGCCTTCTTCACGGGCGATTTCGCCCGGGACCTCTTCGCAGGCGGGGGCAGAGGGGTCGTGGTCGGAGCCGCTGGCGCCTCCTCAAAGTAACCAGGTTTCCCTGCCTGCCGCAGGAGATTGCGATACGTCGCCAGTTGAGTGATGTCGGGGTGATCTGTCAAAAAAAAAGGAAAACAAAGGACCCGATCAACGTCCAATATTCAAGAGAGGTCAACACTGAAGAACACAAGGGAAGGAAGAAAACACTAAGTACCGTGGGGGCCGGTGTACAGCCGTAGCGTTATCGGCCAATAGCTAAGGGACGGTTCCTTGTCCCGACGAGCCGCCTCTCGGACCAGGCAGCATACATCTTCAATTTTCTGGCAATGATCCGAGAGGGCAGCCAGGTCTGCATGCTTCTTGGCGGCCAGGTGACAGAAGATGTTGAAATGGTCCATCCCCCATCCCTCGGCATAGTAGTAGGCGATGTGGAGGCGCTTGCCCAAGATGACCACGGTTGAATCTTCAATCTTCAACCCGTGCAATCGAAGGAGAACGTAGAGCCACGTGGTGTCCTTGTAATTCTCTGGGTTATGTTCCTCCCTCCTCACAAATGTGCGATAGGGACAAATTGCGTCCCTCTCCGGTCGCCAGCTCCTCGCCGGGGTGCCTTCTTCCTCCATGGGGAATGGATAGTTGATCAGTTCCAGGTGGTCGCCCCCGATGTGGCAGAGGTCCCGCAAGGCCTTCTTGAAGTCATCCTTTGCCACATGAGGCAGTTTGACCTGCGGCGTTGGCTTGGTCTCACGAGCTGCCTTGCGCGCAATTATGTAGGCGGTAACTTCCTATTCCTTGCCGCGCCTCAATCGAAGTAGGTGCTCCGGGTCAATATCCAGTACTGGCACTGGCTGTCGGCTCAGAAATTTCCTCTCGGCCCCGTCCCAGCAGTCGGTCCGGCATAGTCGGTAAAAAGCTGTCCGGGCGTTCCACCACTTCACATATTCGGGGGTCACCCGTGGAACCCGACCCGGGGCTGGCACCCGGAAGCTGGCAGTGTCTGCCCGATGAAAGAAATCCCACCAGGTTCGGGCAGCTTCGGCGGTAGGACTCCCCCGGAGACTTCGCACCGGTAATTCAAAGCGAGCACTGTGTGCCGGGATATGCTGGTCATATCCAAAATTCCTTCCAAAGCGAAAAGGATAATATGGTTCCAGCAACAAACTGTCCCCTTTTCGGAAAGCTAGCACACTTGGACGGATGGACAGCGCCCAGGCCCTGAGCTCCGGCTCCAACAGCGGGCGAATCACGTTCTCTTGGCTAATCGGGTGTACATATTTCTCCACGTGGTCGTCTCGGCACTCCCGTTTGCTGTTTACTAATGGACTCGAGTAAGCGGCCAGGGTCCAAAAGTGTATGGTGCCCGCGGCATCAAGGGGCACCATCGTCAACTTGCCTCAAATGTCGTACATCCGCATGGACATCGAGCTTGACGCCACGCTCGCGAACTCCAACATCCGTGGAACCAATCCCCAGCCTTGAATAGTGCGTGGGGCGAATTCCGGGAATAAGGAACAGACCCACGCATTGAAAAAATACAGTGGGCACACATACCGCGCTTGCCGCGGGAATTGGTGACTGCTGACGTCCCCAAGCGCTTTGTATATCAGACACAGCGTGGCCGGGCACAAAGACAGCTTAATACCCCAGGCCATCTGACAGGCTGGGTAGATGGCGTCTGGTCGAATGACGGTCTCGTCCCCGTAGGGCATGGCGAACGAGCACAGCCAGTACGTCAGATACGCCGCGTAATGCGTCAATGGGTCGACTCCCATCGGGTTCGGCCCGCCGCGGCACCCTCGAGAAGGGATCTTCACGTCAACCTTTGACTTGGCACGTTTCTTCTGGGCGGTGGTAGTGCCAATGTGAGGGAACTCCTCGTACTGCTTCAACCCGTCGTAAAAATACTGCACCCAGAGGACCATGCGGACCCTTTTCCGTTCCCCTCGGGGGGGTTGCCTCCCGCCATGCGACAACTGATACAATTCCCGGTACGCCTTCATAAGGTACCGATATGAATAGCCCAGGGAATAGTAGCCATCCCCGTTGGTTTCATCCTTAATCATATCCGGGGGGCAGACTTCTTCATAAGGCTCCCCGTCAATGGGCAAGCCACTGAGCTGACTGAGACTCCACAGGTCCAACGAAGTCTCGCCCTCTGCGGTGTAAAAGGTGTTGGTCTCTGTATTGAACACCTCGATCACCCCACAGCAGAGACCCCTGGAGATGGGGTAGCTATACCGGGAGGCATACACACTGTGATAGACGCCAGCCCGGATGAGGATCGACGCATAATTGAACAGCACGTACTCAGTAAACTCCACGGCCCCTTCCCGGAAGTTGTGTGCATCTTTAAGCCTCATCTCCCCGAACCAGCCCAGCGCCAGCTCATGCTTGAAGCCGATGGCCAAGCAATCTAGCAAGAAGGGTTCCTCTCTGTACCCCCACTTCAACGGAGCCAGGAACAGACCGAACCGGGGGTGCTCATTCTGAACCCGCCCGCCAGACGTGTCCCACCGAGCAGGGGTGAACTGAGGCGCCCGCACCAACTTGTCCTTTGCCGGTAGCACGGCTTCAAGCCCCAAGATGGGCTTCCACTCCCGAGCTTCTCCCACTAGGTACATCAGGATGCTCCTTGAGACACTGTAGAATAGGCTATCCTGGGATTGTAGAATCACCCGCTCGGCCTCTTTGACAACCCGAAAGTTCCGCCTCTCCTGGTGACTGAGGTGCTTCAGGAAGCGAATGAGGTGCCTGTCCTTCTGGAAGTCCTTCCGGTACCCCCCCGTAGCCCGGTCAAAAGTCATAACGCCGTCAACCCGAGTAAGCCTACGAAAATCCATTGTCTCAGTGTCCGAGCCTGACGATCTGGCCAGTGCCGCTATCTCGGTGTGCTCCCTGTCCAAGTCTTCTACGTTGAACCAAGTAACTGTTGGCACCGGAGGTGGGGGAACGTGCTTGGCCCCGGAAGCAGCAGAATCTCTCGGGGCAGCCATTTCTCTGCAAGGGGCAAGGTACCTCAAGTCAGAACAAGACACAAGTAAATAAAAAGAAAGGGAATTATAAAGGGGGCTACACTACAGTTGAATTAAAAGAATGGCAATAATTTCTGACGAAATTTCGGCAGAGTTTTCCCTAGGCCGGAGGAGAAAGGGAAAACACGGGTGCACGCCCACAAGGAGTGACGGCCCCAACAAAGTCACGGTGTGCCCAAGGGCCACACCGGAGGTCCTCCGGTTGAAGAAGTCTTCTTTCCTCTCTTCAGCGGTGTGCCCAGGCCAAGGCTCCCAGCGGCACACCCAGGCCACATCCCCTGGCCGTCCAGCGGCACACCCTTAGTGGCCCCAGCGGCACACTCCCATCAGCGCCCTAGCGGCACGCTCCCAGTGGCCGCCCCAGCGGCACACCCTCAGTGCCTCCCAGCGGCACACTCCCATCGGCGCCCAGAGGCACACGCCCTTGCCGCCCCAGCGGCACACTTGTGCCCTTCCTCCAGCGGCATGCCCGTGCCCCCCTGCCTCCAGCGGCACACCTGTGCCCCGTCTCCCAGTGGCACGCCTGTGCCCGCCCCCAACGGCATGCTCCGACGCCACAGTGGCCTCCACCCCACACCGAAGAGAAGAAGGAGAAGAATAAAAAAAATGGGAGAAGAAGAGAGGAGGATGAAGAAGAAGAGAAGGGGTAAGAGGAAGAGGACGACGGAGAGCCTAGGGCTCCGTCGTCCCCCGAGGAAGAGAAAGAATGAGAAGAAGAAGAGAAAGGAAAGGAAGAGGAAAACGGAAGGGGAAGGGAAGAGGAAGAGAAGAAGAGAAGAAGGAGAAGAGAAGAAGATGGAAGGGAGAGGGGCACGGTGGCCTCACCCCAGGCACCGGTGACGACGGCGAGCGGCGGTGGCGACAGAGAAGAGAGAAGAAGAGGAAGGGGGAGCAACGATGGCGGTGGTGACCGAAGAGACAAAGGGAGAGAGAGGGAGAGAGAGAGTTTGAAAAGAGAAGTAAAGGGGGGGAGTTTCGAACTCCCCCTCCCCCTTTTATAGCCGTCTAAAAAAAGGAGAAAAAAAGAGAAGAAAAGGAGAAAAAAAAGGGAAACGAACGAACGGAAGGGGGAATAAAAAAGGGGAGAAAAGAAAAATGAGAAGAAAAAAAGATAGAGGAAAAAGGAAGAGAGAAAAGAAAAAAAAAAGAAAAGGAGGGGAAAAAAAGGGAGAAAATGAGAAGAAAAAAAGAGGAAGAGGAAGAGGAAGAGGGAAAAGAAAAAAAAAAGAGAGAAAAGAAAAAAGGAGAAGAGAAAAAGGAATAATAAATACACACACACACACATATATATATAATAATAATAATAATAATAATAATAACATAACACAAATATAATGGTGATACAATAAATATACAATAGAGATAACGATGTCCGCATCACACGTCTTATGAACGTACGTCCAATAATGTACGTTAATTCCCCAGACACACCCGCGGGCACCGTCTGGCTCATCCTTCACCCGCGCTGCCCTCGGGTGGGGGGCATTTGTGGACGTATAAAATTGCACGTCCATATGTCCCGCCGAGCCCCGCATTAATGTCAAAGTCAAAGGAAGAAGACCCGGAGAGACTGGCCATCCAGGGCTCCGGGAAGATACTACCGCCCGGCAAATCCCCGCATTTGCACGGGCGCATTAAGAGACCGAGAAGTCACAGGATGTCCTCCTGAATTGACACACTGCTACGAACCCACCCTCGGGCCCCTAACGGTGAAGAAATATCCCAAAGAATGCACAGCTTCAAGTTCCTGAAGCAAAAGTAAAGGCCCCTGTCAAAACGGCACCTTTGGTGCCTCCAGCGGCACGGGCCTGAGGCCCTTCAGCGGCATGGCCTCAAGCTCCCAGCGGCACGGCCCTTCAGCCCTTCAGCGGCACGGCCCTTCAGCCCTTCAGCGGCACGGCCATTTGGCCCTTCAGCGGCACGCTTCATTCAGGGTTTCTGTCAAGGTTGCACACCAAGTCTATACATCAGTCAGTTCAAGTCTATACACTCTTAGACCAAGTCTGTACAGCCCGTGTGCTTCATGCATTCAAAGTATGTACATCCTGCAACACGAAGTCTGTACGTTGGCTGATTGCACAAACGAAGTCTGTACATTGGCTGGTTGCTGCAACGCAAAGTCTGTACATTGGCTGGCTGCTTCGAACGCAAAGTCTATACATCCAAACTCCAAGTCTGTACATTGGCTAGCTGGTTCGGACGTAAAGTCTATACATCCAAACTCCAAGTCTGCACATTGGCTGGCTGCTTCAAACGCAAAGTCTATACATTCAAATGCAAAGTCTATACATTGCTCTCTGTTGTGCTCGTGCATCAATTTACCAAGTCTGTACATCGTGCTCCATGCACGCAGAGTTTATACGTTCATGTGCATAGGCAGTGCATTCAGTCCATACATGCATACACGAAGTCTATACACTCATGTGCCAAGTCTGTACAGGCTCATGCATGCTCACGGTATAAAGTCTGTACAGAGTTCATACATGCACACGAAGTCTATACACTCATGTGGCAAGTCTGTACAGGCTCATGCATGCTCACGGTATAGAGTCTGTACAGAGTTCATGCACACGAAGTCTATACACTCATTTACCAAGTCTGACCGCCAGCGACGCGGCCTCAAGCTTCCCAGCGGCACGGGCGTTCTGCCCTCAACGCCCGCACCTCTTCCCCAGTAGCACAGCGCTGAAAGCCTCCCGATGGCACGCGCCGGCAGAAGATACAACGGTCAATAGGCAGACCTATTGGCGCGCAGTCCAGCCACTTCAAAGCCAGCTAGCGCCTGTCTCCGTGTCACCTTCTGGCTGGAGGAGGGGAGATCTTCACCTGACGAGGAAGATACCGAAGTCAACCTCGGATGGCAGTGCCATCATGAGGCTCCCCCGTCAACAGTCCATGTATAAAAAGGACCTCCAAACATACAGAAAAGGAGAGAGGATCTGCGTGCGAAGAAGCCCGTTCGAAGCGAAGAAGAAGAGAAGAAGAAGGTAGAATAGAAGAAGGAGAGGATGAGATAGCATACGCTGTAAGGTGGAAAAGGGAAGGGTGGCGGTGAAGGGAACAATGGCCCTTCCTCATCCTGTCCCTCTCCCCTGAGTTTTCTTTCTTTCTTTCTTCTTGTGACTCTTTTGTTTGTTTGGATGTACTAGGCTACATTGGGTCTTCTGGCCATGGCCTTTGTCGTTTTGAGTTTCTCATGAATAAAACACCGTTTGATCTTGCCTTCGTTCGGTACATTTGTAGTTTTCTCCTTCCTGCTAGTTTGTGAGTCTGGCGTTTGTCTCTGGTTCCCCAACTCCTTGCTTGATCTTCCCTCCCATGGCTTGGGTCTACTCGATTGGAAGGTTTAGCTCTTGGCTCGATGAGGCAAGGCTAACCTCTCCCTCCTCTTGGTGACACTCTGCAATGTAATCCTTTCTTTTTTTCTTTACCTTCTTGCAGCCTGTCGAAGTTTGTGGACCTCCACTTGGCGTATTGCCCATCCACTAGCTAGAAGATTCCTTAGTCCTTCCTTCAAAGTCCGCAGCACCCTACACCCATTCCAGCCTCCCAGTCATCCTACCACTCAGGCCCCCAGCGGCACGCCTCTCCCATTCGTCCGTTTGGCGGCACAGCCCTCCTTTCGCTGTCTCAGCGGTACGCCCGCCCCTCTTGTCTGCCCAGCAGCACGGCCGTCCCCGTGTCTGCCCAGCGGCACGCCTTCTTTGGCTACCAGCGGCACACCTCCCATTCGTCTGTCAGCGGCACGCTCTTTCTCTGGCTGCCTCAGCAGCGCACCCTTGGGCTGCCTTAGCGGCACACATTGATTATCGCCTCCCCGGTGTACTCATAGCTTGCATCAGTCTACTGGTTCCTCGTTCGATGTTTTCTCCGAGTTTTCTGAAGTTTCCCTAAAGGCGGCTGCCCAGGCACCCCCCTCAGCTATTGGTTCATGCCACTCCTTGTGGGCATGTTCCTTGTTATTCCTTTACCCCCCGGGTCAAGGGGAGGTGCTGCCAAATTTTCGTCAGGAATAACAATAAATTTAAAAGATGAAAAGAAGAAGCAAACAGATGGACTAAGCAACAGTAAAAACACTCTAATCAGCTAAAAGAACTATGTAAGGCTTCAAGAGTTGAACTGAACAAGACTCCAAGGACTGCACTATTGAACACGACTTGGGACTCAACCTCATGGCAGGGAACTGAAAGCCGGACCATCTAAGATTCTTCACCATGAGCTGGTTAAGGGACCCTCTCTTGAATCCTGGCCCACCCCTTCAGCGACGCACTCTGCTTGGTTTCGTTTGCCACTTTTCCCAGCGGTACACTCTCCTTTACCTTCAGCAGCACACCTCCTCTACCCTTCAGCGGTACGCTCTCCATTCTCCCATCCGTACATGCTTCCCTTTAACTTTCAGCGGTACGCTCTCCTCCCTTCAACGGTGTACTACCCACCCACTTACCTTCAGCGACACACTCTCAATTTCACCAGCGGTACACTTGCTAATCCCCTGGCGGTACGTTTGCTAATCCCCCAGCGGCACACCTTCCATTTTCCCAGCGGTACACCCTTAGATCCTTCAGCGACACACTCCCAACTCCACCAGCGGTACGCTCCATCATCTCTCCATGAAATACACACACACACACACACACACACACACACACACACACACACACACACACACAATATATATATATATATATATATATATATATATATATATATATATATATATATATAATAAAAAGAGGGTAATAATGAACAGGAGAAGAACTCACGGTCACCGGGTGATAAAAGGCAATCAACAAAGAGAGGGCAGTGTCAATAAACAAATGATAATAGCAAGCGTCAACAATCATCGTGAATACGATAATATGGTAGCAGTCTCTCCTTCTTGGATTCCGAACCCGGGGATATTAATGATGTTCTTGTAAGCCGAACTCCACTCTCGGGAGTCCTCCCTCTCGTCATGGTGACCGTTCGGTCTTGCTTCGGGCCAACATCTTATCAAGGTCCCCTCCCTCGTCGGGATCTGACTTGCCTCCCTGTATCAAAATTGCCGTCCCTCGGCAGACATTTGTACGGATTCGTCTCCCCGAGTTATCGTCTCGTTTTCCGTGTGAACTTTTGTCCAAATATGGAATGGTCCACCAGTGACCGACATGACCCGAGCATTCGTGCCCCCACCTCGGGCTCACCGTATAACCCGACGGCTGTTTCCTTCCTGCGTTAATCAGTATTTCTTTCGACCGTGGAGCCCTTATTTCTGGCAATTAATCAAGGGTATTCCCCTCTCCGAGGGGATGTAAATGACGTTGTGACCTTCATGGCACAACGGGTCTCAGTCCCGACCCGAACTACACAATCGCCTGACTGAGTCAGATCGAGCGCACCATGGGCTCTTCGGAGCCCGAACAAATCGTCACTTTGTCACTGGCACGCCCACACACCTAAATAAACGAACTACGTAATAATCAAATTTTAGTGCGTCCACATATGCTCATGGGAATAATTCGGTAGCATAACGGTACATTCGTTATCTTTCATAATTTAAATTAAATTTCTTTGTATAATATGACAAGTTCTAGACCATCAATAATCCATCTAGGAACTTTAGAATATCAACCCTTTGGTCAAACCTTGGGCTAATGTACTCAAGAACTGTGACGATCTTATACTGGCCCGTTACATAACGTGACACTCCAGTATTGGGCCGTTACAATGGTCTGAATCCCGAAACAAAGAGATTGGACTCAGTTCAATGTGACAGTCATTTATTGGGCCGTTAGATGAGCCTGACGGTGCAATCTGGATCCGTTACATCTCCAAAAACCAGAAACCATCGATAGTGTTTTCTAATGATTGGGCTTTCATGGTACAACCAACTCGACGTCCTAGTGGGAATCCCTAGCTCGCAGAGAATTACGGAGGCCTTGAAACAAGATTTCCTAGTCCATTGGAAGGAACATCTAATAGAGAGGTCCTCATGTTCAAGAATATGTTCCTATAGTGCAAAGTGTAAACTAATGGCCATATACCGGAATATATGCCATGTGTTGAGTTATGGTTTTGATGACTGTTGTGTTTGTTAAGTTATGGTTTTGATGATAACTAAACTTAATGTGTGCTTTAATGATAATAACTAAACCTGTGGTTGATTACACATGTTCTTGATGATTGTGTTCATTCATCTTGTTGTTTATGTTGGGTTTGCAAGAGGAAAGAGGTTTCATAACCTCTTTAATATGAACAAGTATGGTATTAACCCTGACTATTTTAATTGCAGGATCAAACTCATGGTAGCCACCTGGTAAACCAAATGTGTGAATAAACACCCTGCTCCTCTGCAATTCAAAACAGGTGATATATATCATTTACTGTCAAGAGACTTTGGTAAGATACTCACCTTGTTAAAGCTTCAATCTAACTATGGATATTTCATATATGTTTCATTAATACACCTCAAACATGAAACCCTTCTGGCCATTGTGTGCCCTTGCCCGCGGATCGACCTGCGCGGTCAGGTCGCGGGAATCGACCTGCCCGGTCAGGTCACTGGGGTCAAGGGGGCAGCGCCCCTTGCGGGGGTTTCCGGGGGCGGAGCCCCCGGAACAAAATTTAGAAACGCTCTAATGGTTTAGACGTTTCAAATGCATAAATCAAATGAATCCAACCTCTAAATGCATGGATTTGGTATGGACATGAAGCCCTTGAATTATGGACATGTTTCCTTGAGCTAACACTTCAATTTTACAGGTATAGGTCTTTCCGGTCGACTTACACGCCTTGGCTGGTCGACCAGAATTGCCAGAGCCTAAAAATTCCAGATTCTGTAGGTAGCGGTCGACCGCCCCTAGGCGTCCGGTCGACCGGTTTTGCCAGAGCCTAAAAGTTCGAGGATTTACAGATTCCGGTCGACCGCCCCATGCCCTCCGGTCGACTGCCAGCCCCGATGCCCACTTTTGTTGACTTTTGTGTCAAGCTCGAGAAGAGGGGTTTCACCCCATTTCTTTAATCCTTTTGTCCCCAATTACACCAGGATTCGTGGATCTGGTCTAGGGGCTGTCCAAGGGCCTTTCAAGAGATATAAAACCAACCTAAAGGGTCATAAACCCTAAGTACCTCATGTGAGATCTAATAGAGGCTATCAAGGGGAAAAGTGAGCTGTTGCAAGAGCAAGAAGAGCTGCGTGAACAGTACTCCGTCCAACAATTTCTTCATCCATCTGAAGCCATTCAAGCTCAATCTGAAGCCAACAAAGCTCCAATCAAGAGGATAGTCAAGCAAGCAAGCAAAGGAACCAAGGGGATTCAAGTGGAGATCAAGGGGAGGCTGTCCAAGGAGGAAGAAGATGGTACTATAGCTCCGTGAACAGTACCTCGTGCATCAACACCTTCATCCAACCTCAAGACATTTAAGGTAGATCTGAAGCCAACATCATCCAAGGAAAAGAATCAAGCAAAGATTCAAGAGGAGAAGCCGAGCAAGCAAGAAAGCAGAAAAGCAAGCAAGCACGAATTGAAGCTTCGGTCAAGTGAAGATTGAAGATATGTTCTAGATCTGCAGCGTGCATTCAAAGGGAACTCGAAACAGGAGTTTTCTAAACTAAGCCTTATCGTATTTATGTTTTGGGTATTGTATTTGTGTTCTTTATAAACTGAAGAATCTGTGTGTGTGTGTGGATCGTGTTGGATCCGTGGTTGTTTGTGTGTGTGTTGTAATTGATTCATGTGTATATGTGGATCTTCTGAGATCTACGTTTGTGTGTGTGTGGGTCTGTTTAGATCCGTTCGATCTTGTGTGTGTGGTTGTGATCCGGTTGTCGGATCGTGTTGGAGTTCATCTCCGTGTGTGTGTGTGTGGTGGAGCTTGTCTCCGTGTGTGGGTTGGGGCGCATCCCCGTGTGTGTGTGCAGGCGTCGTCCTGCGTGTGTGGTTGGAGCGTCGTCTCCGTTTGGGGATTTATCCCCGAATGAAGCCTCACCGGGTTTGGTGAGGGGTGAATGTAGGATTGCCGTCGTGCATCCGAACCACCTTAAAAATCGCTGTGCAGTGTGGTTTGAATTGTGTGGTTTAATCCATTTCCTCTACCTCCATTCTAAGTGAGTGTTTGTGTTTATTGTTGTTCTGGATTTATCTTTGCATATCGTGCATTATCTATACTATCATCAATTGAGTTTGATAAATCCAATCTGTGTACTAATAGTTTTGAATCCCTAAACTAGCATTCTATCACATATTTTATAAAAGGCCAAAAGCTTTCGTAAAAATTGTAAACACCCAATTCACCCCCCTCTTGGGTGTCATTGATCGCGGGACTTCACCATGTACTTAAAGAAGATGACTCTATGGATAGAAAAGACTGTGAAACGATGTGAAACCATGATAAAACTCCGTCAATACATCATTTGAAATCATAATTTAAATACAAACTATAGAGTTTAGCCAATGAAATTAACATAACTTAAAATAATTCAAGATGTTTGTAATCATGTAATTCCTATCATGAATCAATAAATAAACTCAAAGTCATGATATCAGGTCAAAACTTAGATAACTAGGCTTATTTATAAATAAGTTTGACTGTCCTCAGTCCTCTCTCGGGTTGACAGAAAATAGCACTCTGAGGGTCTAGCATAGGCGCGTTACAGCCGTGTGACGGTTTGTCGAGAGGCCGTTACAGTGTTGTAACGCTCCTGCTATGGTGCGTCAGAGACAACAGAACAATTTAAACACAACAGAGATTGTGACGGCATATCGTAAGGCCGTTACAGTCATGTGACGGTCCTACCCTAATCCGTAAGAGCTTCTGCTGACAGTAAAGATAAGGAACTATGTCCATGCAAGAAGAATTATAATCACTAACTAGTCTAGTCATGATAAACGAAGTAAAGGCTAGATATATGCATAGGTTTCAGTGAATTAACAAGATAGTATCTTTTATTTTCCATTAAGGCTAAAGATATGCATGTATACATGAACTTACTAAAACATGAAATTCATAATCTATAATGTATGAAATCAAGTCAAATCAGATAGTTTTTATCCCTAAAATGTTTTTTTTGCCGTTCATGAGATGACCTACCTTTTTCTTGGGCTTTAAACTTCCAATTTGAGTCTTCAAGACACGCCCTAGTTCCCTTCTCCCTGTAGTTTTTTAGCAACTTCACGTTACTCTATCTCTTCAATCTCCTGACCTAAAGGTGTGAAATTTGGAGGTTAAGAAGATGAATCTAATAGGAACAAGAAGTTCTAAAGTATTAAGCTCTAATTACCTCGTTTAGCTCCTCAATTTTCTTGATCTTCAGAGGACTTCTGCACAATTTCCTGGGTTGGCGTGATGAAACCAGCAACTTTAGAAGATCCTAACTCCTTGGATACTCGACCTCCTATCATGAAATTTTGAGGATAGTTAGTCTAAAGTATTAGGAATAAAATACTCTAAAGAACTTACCCGAGATTCTATCTCCTTACCTTGTTTCTTCACGAGCCAAAAGTAAGGGTCGCTTAGTTCAGAAATGGGTCCTATTTATAGGGATTTGACTAGAGTTTGAGGATTAGATCGATTCTAGAGTCCCTATTAAAGCTTAGATCCACTTCTAAGAGTTCTTAACACCTCTACTAGTCTTCCCATATCGATCCCTAAGAGATAAGCTAGTAAAAATCTAATCTTTTTGCTTGTTCTTCCTCTCACTGAATCAGCAGGGTGTGACGGTCCAGTCCTGATGCGTTACAGGCATGTGGCGGTCGCCCGATAGACCGTTACAGACAACGTGTGCAGAGTTTTAAATTAATAAAACTATTTTACTTGTTTTATCTATATAATTATCTAATTAAGGGACATTTATCCTTTAAAATCCGTGAATAGGCTAAATAACCTTCTAGAATATATAGGCCAAATTTAATGGGCTTAGTCCTTGAATCTATTGGGTTTCAATTAAATAGGCTTGGTTAATTGTTTACCATATTTGGGCCTTATAACCCATTTATTAATTCAATAATCTATTTATTAATTTATTTAGCCCTTATAAATCTCAGAAAATTCCATAAATAATCCAGAAATTATTATATATAAATTCTGAGGCCTTACACCCTCCCCCACTTAAGAGAATTTGATCCCCAAATTCAATATGTGAGTTTTTTACAGAGAGTGTACATATGTTAAGGTATTAAAAATTAACGTATGGCGAATGAGTTAAGAGGGTACCTTTAATCATCTCACCTCCCTCGTTTAGAATGGCATTTAATCGACCTCGCTTCCCGCGTCCGTTATTATCCCTTGAAGATTGTTCATTTATGAGAGGACACAGGGGCAAGCAATGTTCTCAGCTTCCACATTTGAGACAAGCGCCGAGACGTTTCCAACATTTTTCTATCAAGTGCCCAAATTTTTCACAAAATGAGCAAGGTGCCACGGCTTGCTCCTTCTCTTCTTTAACTTTCTTGTTCTTTCTATTTCCATTTCCATTTTTTTTCCGTTACCGTTTCCATTACGGGACCTCTTAATGTGACGATTTTCATCCTCATCCACGTCTTTCTCTCCTTGCCTATCATGTTTTTGACTTGACCTCTCTCCTCGGAGCCTCTCCACCTTCTCCATGGTTCTTTCACATAGATGCGCTCTTTGTACCATCTCGGTATAGGTGCAGATATTCTGAGTCCCAAGTTGTTGGATAAATCCGGGTCTCAAACCATCCATAAATCGGTTGGCCTTCAATAAATCAGTGCTTACCAAGTGAGGAGCATAAGGTGCTAGTCGAGAGAATTGTAATTCATATTCTGCCACGGACATCGCGCCTTGTTTTAAGGAGGCAAATTACATAGCCTTCCTCTCCTTTACATGTTCGGCGAAGTACTTGGCTCGAAAAAGTGTAAGAAAACCCTCCCATGTATGAGGTGCATCTGCAGGTGGCGTCGGAATGGATTTCCACCATGTACGAGCATCCTTGTTGAGTTGGAACGTGGCAAGTCAAACTTTCTCCTGGTCGGTGCATTGCATGACATCGAATATTCGATTCATTTCGTCGATCCAATCTTTTGCTTCATTTGGGTTAGAAGATCCAGAAAATCGTGGGGGATTTAAACTTGAAAAATTGCCGTGTAAGTTACCCGCGCCAGCCCTTCCACCAGCTTGGGTCACTATCTGTAGGGCTTGAGTAAGTCCCGCAACAGTTTGCTACATCTCATCCCAGTTTATACGATGAGCCATTGAGAATCAAGGTACCTGAGAATCATGGATATTTTAATTATTTAGAGTCTGGAAGATTTATCCCAAGATAATGTCTATATAACTATCTCATCTCGGGTTCTACCCAATTCTCACATAGGTGAGGAAATTTCTTCCTTAGTTCATAGGTATGGGTCCTAAAACCTTAGACTTATCCTACGACATGACTCTTCTCCCTAAGTCTTGAGACTTAGGCTCTGATACCAACTTAACTGTCAGGTCCCGAGCCTTTATTACAGCGAAAGACTCGCTCGAGAAACGTGAACAGCCGGCATGGTAAGCCTCTTGCAAGCAAGAACGATCAGAGCGCAAGGCAATCACACATAAGAATGCAATCGCACAATATTTACTCAACTTCAACTTTCATTAATAATCAAATCCAATATTCAAATACAACAACTAATTCAACTTCCATCATGCTAGACTCAAGAAATAAGAAATTACATAGACTCGATCTAAACAGTGTAAACTTCCTAAGTCTTCGCTCATTCTTTATTCACTCTCGGATCCGCTACTTGAACATTCCGAATCCGAACCCGACTCACTTCCATTTCCTGAAAAAGATTAGAAATAGGTAATGAGCACACTTGCCCAGTAGGTATCTTCGCATCAACATGATTAGTAATGTTTAAGTAATTAGCATTTTAGCTCTACAGGATAAGGTAAAATCATGCGAAATGCGATAAATCATGCAATCAAATCAAAGTAACAAGACGATCATGTAAGATAAGATGAACGAGTATGAACTATCAAGAATGTAACAAGTATGATCAAGAATGTAGCATGGCCTTTCATGAACAAGAATGTAACGAGAATGCACTTTCACTTTTCACTTTCATAACCATAAAGGTTACGCACTAGAACGTCAATCATGTAGCAATTCACTAGATTTTCACGAGTGCTCATAGATTTCACTTATTTATAAAGAAAGTACTACCAGTGCAATGCGACGCCAGTAGCATCATACCCCATGGTTTATAATAGTATGTTTCCGACAATCAGCCGAGGGGACTAGCATAGAGCCCTTGGACACAATCAGCGCCCGAACTGCATCTTCACGTATAAATCAAGCTATTTCCATGAGTGTATCAATAAAGTATGGCCAGTAATATAACAAATTCAATCAATAAGCTCATGACAACAATCATCAAAGAATGAATACTTCAATTAAGAATATGAGAGATCAAGAATGATTTAAGATGACATTATGCTCATGGGAATAATTCGGTAGCATAACGGTACATTCGTTATCTTTCATAATTTAAATTAAGTTTCTTTGGACAATATGACAAGTTCTAGACCATCAATAATTCATCTAGGAACTTTAGAATATCAACCCTTTGGTCAAACCTTGGGTTAATGTACTCATGAACTGTGACGGTCTTATACTGGGCCGTTACATAACGTGACGCTCCAGTATTGGGCCGTTACAATGGTCTGAATCCCGAAACAAAGAGTTTGGACTCAGTTCAATGTGATGGTCATTTATTGGGCCGTTAGATGAGCCTGACGGTCCAATCTGGATCCGTTACATCTCCAAAAACCAGAAACCATCGATAGTGTTTCTAATGATTGGGCTTTCATAGTACAACCAACTCGACGTCCTAGTGGGAATCCCAGGCTCGCAGAGAATTACGGAGGCCTTGAAATAATATTTTCTAGTCCATTGGAAGGAATATCCAATAGAGAGGTCCTCATGTTCAAGAATATGTTCATATAGTGCAAAGTGTAAACTAATGGCCATATACCGGAATATATGCCATGTACTATAAGAAGATGACTGTAACGACCCGAGAATCCGATTACCGGGAAGGCCCGATAACCCGAGACTCGCACCGCCACCCACGAGTCCGAAGACTCGGAAGGGTTAAAAGGATGGTGTGGAAACTACATAGTTATCACAAGTAACTGCAGAAATTAAACAATTATGATAATAAGCAGGAAATAAGATAACAATTTACATGGTCCACAAAATAAAACCACAACAACAGTCCACGACTAGTACAGTGACAAGAAAGAAAAGTACAGCTACACGGGGCATCCCCCGGCTCAGACCTCTGGCACTATCTCTGGGCACCCGCACCACGCTGCGCTCCTGACGCGCTCCCCGAAGGTGGCGTCTCACCTGAAACACAGTGAAAACACGCAGGGAATGAGTCTCGGAACAAGACTCAGTAGGGATCACTCGAACCCTACCTCGCAAAGCGAGAAACCACTACTCTAGCGGTAGGAGAGTACCTCGGAAAGAAAAGCCCTGTACTCTACAAAGCAAGACTCTACGGCACGCAAACCGACACACGTGCTACGAAGAGAAGACCGAGGCTCAACGGTCACCGACAAACCCGAAGGTCGGAAACACACGACTGACAGTCTGACACTCCGTACTCGACAGGAGTACCACCCACTAGAAGCACAGCCGGTAGCGTCCCCTGACGTCTTACACCGCACCGCAGGTGAACCGCCTGACGTGGTAGGTCCTACCCGAGGCGCAAACACCGAAAAGTAACTCACAACAAGTGACTAGCTGGGGTCACGCCCGTCGACGTGGGTCCAACCGCCCCCAACCACGTGTGCACACACAGACCACGCGTCCTAGGTCTGGCCCTCTGACCGGTTTTCCCCCGCAGCCGGACTCTGGCTACGACGAGGGGCCTACGGTAACCGGTCCACAAACCGTCTCGAAAGGTGGGTGCCCGTACACCACTCCCAGGTGAGACCAGCACCGCGTACTGGTGGGCTACGACTAGTGGAGGGTCGCTAAAGGAGTAGACTCTCAAGTCACGGAAAACAACGCCCAAGCCCGACAACGTGTGGGAATCACCCCACGCACTAGTCCCGTCACACGGAGACCACGGTCGGAGAACAGTAAGGTTGCCACCCTCATGGGGCAACCCAGGAAGTGGCGGTCCGACCCTGGACCGTCACAGCCAAATGGCGGTCCACTCTAGGGCCGTCACTTGAAAATGGCGGTCTAAGGCAGACCGTCACACGGCCAGGGGGGATAGGGGAAGCGACGCGCCTGCCCTAGTGCGTCGCTTGGAAGCGGCGCACCTAGGCCAGGGCGTCACACGGCGCCCCACACCCTCCAAAACCACAGGGAAAGTAACGCGCCTACCCCGGCGCGTCGCTTGCAAGCAACGCGTCGGGCTCAGTGCGTTACTCACATGTAACGCGCCCAGCCCAGCGCGTCACATGGCCCTACACTCGGGGTGGGAAGGGGAAGTGACGTGCCTGCCCCAGCGCGTCACTAGTAAGTAATGCGCTGGGCCCAGTGCGTCGCTTGGCCCATCCATCTGGGGGACAACAGGAAGTAACGCTCCTGCCCCAGTGCGTTACACGCATGTAACGCGCCTATCTCGGTGCGTTACATGGCCTGACCCCCAACGGTCAAAAACCAACGGTCGAAAGCATGTGACGGCCTAGTCCAGGGGCGTCACAGGCAAATGGCGGTCCATCGTAGGGCCGTTACAGCCCCAGACCCCAAAGCCAATACCCAGAGGAAGTAACGCTCCCCCCCGGGGGCGTCACAAGAAAGTGACGGTCACTGGAGTGACCGTCGCTTTCCTCCGAGCACGCTACGGCGGGAAAACCCCAAAAACATCGACCGCGCCCCCGTACCTCCACCGGAGAGGGGGAAAACAAGGGGGAAGACCCCTGGGGACCCCTAGCATGCATCTAAGCCACCAAAACATAGAATCATGGGCTAAAACCATAGATCGGGCGGCTCACCCCCAAAACATGGAAAACCCCCAAAAATGCCCAAACATGCCTCTCTCGGCCTCCCCGCGGCCTACAAACCACGGAAAAGAACGGCGAAGAGCTAGGAAACGTCACCCTACCTCAATGGAGCAAATGCTCCGCCGGATCGTCCACGAATCGCGAAGAACGCTTGAAAACCCTCGTTCTTCCTTAAGCTTCCCACGCTCGCCGCACGCCCCCACGATCGCCTCGCCGCCGCCCACGTCACCGCGCCGTCGCCCCGCCGCCGTCTGCAGCCGGAGGGGAGCTCGCCGTGGCCAACCGGGAGGAAGAGAGGGAGAGGGAGGGAGACACGGTGGAGGAGGAAGGAGGAAGAAGAAGAGAGGAAGAAGAAGAAGAAAGTGGGGGGAGAGAGAAAATAGGGAGGGTTTTTATAGAAAAACCCAAAAAATCCAGAAAATTCCAAAAATTAGGAAATTACACCCCCACGATCCTCGGAACGTACCGATCGCGACGGTACCACTCGTGCCCGTGTGAACAGCCCGGTTCACCCGCAGCGAGCGTCCGAAGAGAAAAGCCGAAACCCGCGCCGGAAATCGGAAATCACGCACGGAAAAGCCGCGGAACGCCTCCGGGCCTCCGAAACGACTCCGGATCGCGCCGATCCGAACACGAAAGATGTCCGAAACAAAATTTCGGATACAATAGAGCTGAACGCTCCGAAAACCAGATCTGGGACCTACGAAGAAGGATCCGAAAGGTCCGGGATATTACAATGACTCTATGGATAGAAAAGACTGTGAAACGATGTGAAACCATGATAAAACTCCGTCAATACATCATTTGAAATCATAATTTAAATACAAACTATAGAGTTTAGCCAATGAAATTAACATAACTTAAAATAATTCATGATGTTTGTAATCATGTAATTCCTATCATGAATCAATAAATAAACTCAAAGTCATGATATCAGGTCAAAACTTAGATAACTAGGCTTATTTATAAATAAGTTTGACTGTTCTCAGTCCTCTCTCGGGTTGACAGAAAATAGCACTCTGAGGGTCTAGCATAGGCGCGTTACAGCCGTGTGACGGTTTGTCGAGAGGCCGTTACAGTATTGTAACGCTCCTGCTATGGTGCGTCAGAGACAACAGAACAATTTAAACATAACAGAGATGGTGACGGCATATCGTAAGGCCGTTACAGTCATGTGACGGTCCTACCCTAATCCATCAGAGCTTCTGCTAACAGTAAAGATAAGGAACTATGTCCATGCAAGAAGAATTATAATCACTAACTAGTCTAGTCATGATAAACGAAGTAAAGGCCAGATATATGCATAGGTTTCAGTGAATTAACAAGATAGTATCTTTTATTTTCCATTAAAGCTAAAGATATGCATGTATACATGAACTTACTAAAACATGAAATTCATAATCTATAATGTATGAAATCAAGTCAAATAAGATGGTTTTTATCCCTAAAATATTTTTTTTGCCGTTCATGAGATGACCTACCTTTTTCTTGGGCTTTAAACTTCCAATTTGAGTCTTCAAGACACGCCCTAGTTCCCTTCTCCCTGTAGTTTTTTAGCAACTTCACGTTACTCTATCTCTTCAATCTCCTGACCTAAAGGTGTGAAATTTGGAGGTTAAGAAGATGAATCTAAGGGGAACAAGAAGTTCTAAAGTATTAAGCTCTAATTACCTCGTTTAGCTCCTCAATTTTCTTGATCTTCAGAGGACTTCTGCACAATTTCCTGGGTTGGCGTGATGAAACCAGCAACTTTAGAAGATCCTAACTCCTTGGATACTCGACCTCCTATCATGAAATTTTGAGGATAGTTAGTCTAAAGTATTAGGAATAAAATACTCTAAAGAACTTACCCGAGATTCTATCTCCTTACCTTGTTTCTTCACGAGCCAAAAGTAAGGGTCGCTTAGTTCAGAAATGGGTCCTATTTATAGGGTTTTGACTAGAGTTTGAGGATTAAATCGATTCTAGAGTCCCTGTTAAAGCTTAGATCCACTTCTAAGAGTTCTTAACACCTCTACTAGTCTTCCCATCTCGATCCCTAAGAGATAAGCTAGTAAAAATCTAATCTTTTTGCTTGTTCTTCCTCTCACTGAATCAGCAGGGTGTGACGGTCCAGTCCTGATGCGTTACAGGCATGTGGCGGTCGCCCGATAGACCGTTACAGACAACGTGTGCAGAGTTTTAAATTAATAAAACTATTTTACTCGTTTTATCTATATAATTATCTAATTAAGGGACATTTATCCTTTAAAATCCGTGAATAGGCTAAATAACCTTCTAGAATATATAGGCCAAATTTAATGGGCTTAGTCCTTGAATCTATTGGGTTTCAATTAAATAGGCTTGGTTAATTGTTTACCATATTTGGGCCTTATAACCCATTTATTAATTCAATAATCTATTTATTAATTTATTTAGCCCTTATAAATCTCAGAAAATTCCATAAATAATCCAGAAATTATTATATATAAATTCTGGGGCCTTACACCCTCCCCCACTTAAGAGAATTTGATCCCCAAATTCAATATGTGAGTTTTTTACGGAGAGTGTACATATTTTAAGGTATTAAAAATTAACGTAAGGCGAATGAGTTAAGAGGGTACCTTTAATCATCTCACCTCCCTCGTTTAGAATGGCATTTAATCGACCTCGCTTCCCGCGTCCGTTATTATCTCTTGAGGATTGTTCATTTATGAGAGGACACAGGGGCAAGCAATGTTCTCAGCTTCCACATTTAAGACAAGCGCCGAGACGTTTCCAACATTTTTCTACCGAGTGCCCAAATTTTTCACAAAATGAGCAAGGTGCCACGGCTTGCTCCTTCTCTTCTTTAACTTTCTTGTTCTTTCTATTTCCATTTCCATTTTTTTTCCGTTACCGTTTCCATTACGGGACCTCTTAATGTGACGATTTTCATCCTCATCCACGTCTTTCTCTTCTTGCCTATCATGTTTTCGGCTTGACCTCTCTCCTCGGAGCCTCTCCACCTTCTCCATGGTTCTTTCACATAGATGCGCTCTTTGTACCATCTCGGTATAGGTGCAGATATTCTGAGTCCCAAGTTGTTGGATAAATCCGGGTCTCAAACCATCCATAAATCGGTTGGCCTTCAATAAATCAGTGCTTACCAAGTGAGGAGCATAAGGTGCTAGTCGAGAGAATTGTAATTCATATTCTGCCACGGACATCGCGCCTTATTTTAAGGAGGCAAATTACATAGCCTTCCTCTCCTTTACATGTTCGGAGAAGTACTTGGCTCGAAAAAGTGTAAGAAAACCCTCCCATGTATGAGGTGCATCTGCAGGTGGCGTCGGAATGGATTTCCACCATGTACGAGCATCCTTGTTGAGTTGGAACGTGGCAAGTCAAACTTTCTCCTGGTCGGTGCATTGCATGACATCGAATATTCGATTCATTTCGTCGATCCAATTTTTCGCTTCATTTGGGTTAGAAGATACAGAAAATCGTGGGGGATTTAAACTTCAGAAATTACCGTGTAAGTTACCTGCGCCAACCTTTCCACCAGCTTGGGTCACTATCTGTAGGGCTTGAGTAAGTCCCGCAACAGTTTGCTGCATCTCGTCCCAGTTTATACGATGAGCCATTGAGAATCAAGGTACCTGAGAATCATGGATATTTTAATTATTTAGAGTCTGAAAGATTTATCCCAAGATAATGTATATATAACTATCTCATCTCGGGTTCTACCCAATTCTCACATAGGTGAGGAAATTTCTTCCTTAGTTCATAAGTATGGGTCCTAAAACCTTAGACTTATCCTACGACATGACTCTTCTCCCTAAGTCTTGAGACTTAGGCTCTGATACCAACTTAACTGTCAGGTCCCGAGCCTTTATTACAGCGGAAGACTCGCTCGAGAAACGTGAACAGCCGGCATGGTAAGCCTCTTGCAAGCAAGAACGATCAGAGCGCAAGGCAATCACACATAAGAATGCAATCGCACAATATTTACTCAACTTCAACTTTCATTAATAATCAAATCTAATATTCAAATACAACCACTAATTCAACTTCCATCATGCTAGACTCAAGAAATAAGAAATTACATAGACTCGATCTAAACAGTGTAAACTTCCTAAGTCTTCGCTCATTCTTTATTCACTCTCGGATCCGCTACTTGAACATTCCGAATCCGAACCCGACTCACTTCTATTTCCTGAAAAAGATTAGAAATAGGTAATGAGCACACTTGCCCAGTAGGTATCTTCGCATCAACATGATTAGCAATGTTTAAGTAATTAGTATTTTAGCTCTAAAGGATAAGGTAAAATCATGCGAAATACGATAAATCATGCGATCAAATCAAAGTAACAAGACGATCATGTAAGATAAGATGAACGAGTATGAACTATCAAGAATGTAACAAGTATGATCAAGAATGTAGCATGGCCTTTCATGAACAAGAATGTAACGAGAATGCACTTTCACTTTTCACTTTCATAACCATAAAGGTTACGCACTAGAACGTCAATCATGTAGCAATTCACTAGATTTTTATGAGTGCTCATAGATTTCACTTATTTATAAAGAAAGTACTACCAGTGCAATGCGACGCCAGTAGCATCATACCCCATAGTTTATAATAGTATGTTTCTGACAATCAGCCGAGGGGACTAGCATAGAGCCCTTGGACACAATCAGCGCCCGAACTGCATCTTCACGTATAAATCAAGCTATTTCCATGAGTGTATCAATAAAGTATGGCCAGTAATATAACAAATTCAATCAATAAGCTCATGACAACAATCATCAAAGAATGAATACTTCAATTAAGAATATGAGAGATCAAGAATGATTTAAGATGACATTATGCTCATGGGAATAATTCGGTAGCATAACGGTACATTCGTTATCTTTCATAATTTAAATTAAGTTTCTTTGGACAATATGACAAGTTCTAGACCATCAATAATCCATCTAGGAACTTTAGAATATCAACCCTTTGGTCAAACCTTGGGTTAATGTACTCAAGAACTGTGACAGTCTTATACTGGGCCGTTACATAACTTGACGCTCCAGTATTGGGCCGTTACAATGGTCTGAATCCCAAAACAAAGAGTTTGGACTCAGTTCAATGTGATGGTCATTTATTGGGCCGTTAGATGAGCCTGACGGTCCAATCTGGATCCGTTACATCTCCAAAAACCAGAAACCATCGATAGTGTTTTCTAATGATTGGGCTTTCATAGTACAACCAACTCGACGTCCTAGTGGGAATCCCAGGCTCGCAGAGAATTACGGAGGCCTTGAAACAATATTTTCTAGTCCATTGGAGGAATATCCAATAGAGAGGTCCTCATGTTCAAGAATATGTTCCTATAGTGCAAAGTGTAAACTAATGGCCATATACCGGAATATATGCCATGTACTATAAGAAGATGACTCTATGGATAGAAAAGACTGTGAAACGATGTGAAACCATGATAAAACTCCGTCAATACATCATTTGAAATCATAATTTAAATACAAACTATAGAGTTTAGCCAATGAAATTAACATAACTTAAAATAACTCAAGATGCTTGTAATCATGTAATTCCTATCATGAATCAATAAATAAACTCAAAGTCATGATATCAGGTCAAAACTTAGATAACTAGGCTTATTTATAAATAAGTTTGACTATCCTCAGTCCTCTCTCGGGTTGACAGAAAATAGCACTCTGACGGTCTAGCATAGGCGCGTTACAACAGTGTGACGGTTTGTTGAGGGGCCGTTACAGTATTGTAACGCTCCGGCTATGGTGCGTCAGAGACAACAGAATAATTCAAACACAACAGAGATTGTGACGGCTTATCGTAAGGTCGTTACAGTCATGTGACGGTCCTACCCTAATCCATCAGAGCTTCTGCTGACAGTAAAAATAAGGAACTATGTCCATGCAAGAAGAATTATAATCACTAACTAGTCTAGTCATGATAAACGAAATAAAGGCCAGATATATGCATAGGTTTCAGTGAATTAACAAGATAGTATCTTTTATTTTCCATTAAGGCTAAAGATATGCATGTATGCATGAACTTACTAAAACATGATATGCATAATCTATAATGCATGAAATCAAGTCAAATCAGAGGGCTTTTATCCCTAACATGTTATTTTTGCCGTTCATGAGATGACCTACCTTTTTCCTCGACTTTAAACTTCCAATTTGAGTCTTCAAGACACACCCTAGTTCCCTTCTCCCTGTAGTTTTTCAGCAACTTCACGTTGCTCTATCTCTTCAATCTCCTGACCTAAAGGTGTGAAATTTGGAGGTTAAGAATATGAATCTAAGGGGAACAAGAAGTTCTAAAGCATTAAGCTCTAATTACCTCGTTTAGCTTCTCAATTTTCCTGATCTTCAGATGACTTTTGCATAATTTCCTGGGTTGGCGTGATGAAACCAACAACTTTAGAAGATCCTAACTCCTTGGATACTCGACCTCCTATCATAAAATTTTGAGGGTAGTTAGTCTAAAGTATTAGGAACAAAATACTCTAAAGAACTTACCCGAGATTCTATCTCCTTACCTTGTTTCTTCACGAGCTAAAAGTAAGGGTCGCTTAGTTCAGAACTGGGTCCTATTTATAGGGTTTTGGCTAGGGTTTGAGGATTAGATCGATTCTTGAGTCACTGTTAAAGCTTAGATCAACTTCTAAGAGTTCTTAACATCTCTACTAGTCTTCCCATCTCGATCCCTAAGAGATAAGATAGTAAAAATCCAATCTTTTTGCTTGTTCTTCCTCTCACAGAATCAGCAGGGTGTGACGGTCCAATCCTGATGCGTTACAGGCATGTGGCGGTCGCCCGATAGACCGTTACAGATAACGTGTGCAGAGTTTCAAATTAATAAAACTCTTTTACTCGTTTTATCTATATAATTATCTAATTAAGGGATATTTATCCTTTAAAATCCGTGAATAGGCTAAATAACCTTCTAGAATATGGGCCAAATTTAATGGGCTTAGTCCTTGAATCTATTGGGTTTCAATTAAATAGGCTAGGTTAATTGTTTACCATATTTGGACCTTATAACCCATTTATTAATTTATTTAGCCCTTATAAATCTCAGAAAATTCCATAAATAATCCAAAAATTATTATATATAAATTCTGGGGCCTTACATTCTACTGAACTGCATCCCTCAGTTGATATCACCAAGTGATAATGATCTCCTCACCAAAGCTCCTACTGATGATGAAATTAAACAAGTGGTTTTTGCTATCTCCGGAAGGGGCGCCCGGCCTTGATGGTTTTTCTGGATATTTCTTCCAATCCACCTGGGATATCATCTCGCCGGAGGTTTGCTCTGCTGTTCAAGAATTTTACAATTCCAAATGTTCCTTACCCCATTCATTTGCCTCAACGATCATCTCCTTTATTCCCAAGGTGGCTGCCCCTTCAGAGGCTTCACATTACCGTCCAATTAGCCTATGTAACTTTATTTTCAATTTTTTTTCCAAGCTCCTCCATGGCAGATTGGCCAGACTACTTCCGAATATGATATCTCAAGAGCAAGGAGCGTTTATTAAAGGGCGATACATTGTGGATAATATCCATTTGGCTCAGGAGCTGGTTCATGACATTAGCTGTAAAGTTCGTGGCAATAATGTGATCTTCAAGATTGACATGGAAAAAGCCTACGACCATCTGGAGTGGGACTTTCTGCTGACTGTTCTTCACCGCTTTGGCTTCTCAAATGCAGCTCTTGCTCTGTTTGAACCGCTTATCAATAATTGCTGGTTTTCCATCCTTGTAAATGGTGAAATGGCAGGTTGTTTCAAATCTACAAGGGGCCTCCGACAGGGTGATCCACTTGCGCCCTCTCTATTCATTTTAGCTGAAGAAGTTCTCAGTCGGTCCATCTCCATTGCTTTCGCGGAGCATCGCATTGGCTATTATGCTGTCCCTCGGGGATGCCCGCCTATTTCTCACCTGTTGTTTGCTGACGACATCCTTCTTTTTGCCAATGGCCATGCCAGGTCCATCAGGAACCTTACAAGCTTACTTAAACTTTATGAACAGGCCTCTAGACAGCAGCTTAATGGCGCTAAGAGTTGTTTTCTCCTGCATCCTAAGGCATCTGCAAATCTAAAGGGCAGAGTCGAGACTCTCACCAGCTTCTCGCATCAGTGCTTCCCCCTCAAATACCTGGGCATTCCCCTCATCTCCGACAGATCCAAAAAGACTTTCTTCTCTGAAATTCTAGCCACCATCAATAAGAAGCTTCAAGGTTGGAAAGCCAATCTGCTCTCTCTGGGTGGGCGTCTCACGCTCATTAAGCTTGTCCTGACTTCAATCCCGGTTTACACTCTGGCCAGCACTCCTGTGCATGAGGGCATTCACAGAATGATTGATAGAGCGCTTGATAATTTCTTCTGGGGATCTACTGCGGAGGGACCTAAAAGACATTGGAAAAGATGGGCTTATATTACCAAACCAGTAAGTGATGGTGAGCTGGGAATTATATCACTCAAGACTATGCAACTGGGCATGTGTGTCAAAACTATATGGAGGGCCTTGCATACTTCTTCCTTGTGGGCTACTTATTTCAAAGCTAAACATCTTAGGGGACAACACCTTGCTTCCACTAATTTTTCTTCTATCAAAGGGCCTACTCACGGTGTTTGGATGCAGGCGAAAGAACTCATTTTACAGCATAGCAGAGTCATTATTGGAGATGGTTCTGCAAACTTCTGGCATGACACCTGGACGGGAGATTGTCCTTTGTACGCTTTTCTTCCTGATGATATCAGACACCAGCTAAAATCAAGCGGCCTATCTATCAAAGATGGCTTGTCCAATTTACCGCCTGATCAGCATCGGCTCCTTATGGATTTCATCCCCAACTCGGTCCTCCATAAGTTGTCAGCAGTGGCCTTCTCAAATACACCTGACTTGCATATCTGGACCCCGACTTCTACTAGTCTTTTCTCTACCTCCTTTATCTACAAGATTACTCATACTCCGAACCTATCATCATTTGATTGGAAGCGTCTTTGGTCTCCTTTCATCTCTATAAAATGGACAGTCCATGTCTGGAGAATTCTGCACTCCTGTTTACCCACTGATGATAGGGTGGCACACCTCGGTATTCCTTTATGTTTGAAGTGTGTTTGTTGTGCTAATCCGAAGTAGGAATGTGCAGAGCACCACTTCCTCCATGGAGAATGGGCTTCATTTATATGGGACTACTTTGGACATTTTGGTATTGTGCAACCAGGAGGCCACATGACTTGCTTCCAACATGTCTCACATTCTCTGTTGGGCTGCAAATCCTCTTCTCGGTATGGTCTATTTACACAGACGGTTATATGTGCGATGCTGTGGGAGCTTTGGAGGGCGCACAACCTATTCAGATATGAAGGCTCCCGAACTTCTGGACAAAGCATTAAGGCCAAAGCTATTGATCATGTTAAGCTCATCATGTCACAAGTTCACTTGCAAGAGGCAGACTACCGCAAAAGGGGATTCCTTGCATCTTTTGGCATCCAACCTGGCCCTCCTCCACAGCGACCTTGTCGCATCATCCGTTGGTGTCATCCTCCACTGCACTATTTGAAGATGAATACTGATGGAGCTCACAAGGCTAACAACAATTCTGGTGGTGGCGGTATTATCAGACACCATGAAGGCAAGATTATATTTGCTTTCTCCCACTTCTATGGCAGCTGCAGCAGTTTGATGGTGGAAGCTAGAGCCTTAGTCGATGGCCTCAGATATGCTCAAGCCCTTCATTATTTGCCTCATTTCATTGAATGTGACTCTAAAATTCTGGTTGATGTGCTTGCGGATACTTCCTCCTGCCCGTGGAAAATCATCACTACGGTGCGGGAAATCAAATCCATTTGTGGTGCAGGAAGAGTTACACATGTCCTCCGAGAAGCTAACCACGCTGCTTGCCAACTATGCTTGCTCTTCTCATTGTAATTCTTTTTATTTTAATTGGCAAAATTTACCTTGGGATGTCCGGAGTGATGTAAACTTAGATAAGCTAGGCTTTCCTAGCATCCGCATGTAATTCTTTGCACTCCTATGAAATAAAGCTGGTGGTGATTCCTGCCAAAAAAAAATACCCATGTGAGCCCTATTTTCATGATCGAGAATGTTTGAAACAAAATATCCAACTATATCATAGATAAATATATATTTAAGCAAATCATATGATTACATCACCGAAAACAAAGTTTAATTAATTTGTGACCGTAAAAATTCGCAACTCAGCTAATCTAAGCAATTATATTATTTTTTCGGTATTCAATAATGTACGTGGGCTATTAGACGAAAAGTATCAGATGCTTTTCTTTTTTGTTGTACGATGCATAGTAGGTGCTAACTACACGAGTATTTTTTTCTCATTATATTTTTATTGGGTACAGATTTGTCACTAGGTGATTTATCTGTCATATTTCCACAGCAAGCAAATATATTTTTCCTTTTTTTTGGCTAGTTAGGTACTTTTTTTTTTTTACATAAGGGGGAACCCCATGTGTAATTAATGGTCGATGACCTAATTTGCTCTCTATCCCAAGTGTCAAGGAAGAACATAGAGATCCTTCTCCATTACCTTCTATACTTGATAGTCTTAGGGCCGCTTTGTTAATCGGGCACGGTTAGCGCAAGCGACTCCCGAGGGTCGCTGGTCGCTTGCGCTAACCGTGCCCGGTTAGCGCAATGTGTGTGAGGGGGAGACGGGGCCCACCATGGATTTCTCTCTCCTCGGTTGCGACATCCGCCCGACAACCCCGCAATCAAAGCGGCCCTTAGAGATTAGTTAAGTAAGGTAATCATGCAATTTCCAATAGAAATAATTAGAGCCATCTAACTTATAGATGGCAATGAATAGATCTAGTGCCCTTTTGGAGATATGAACCCATCACAATTTGCCATATATTAGATCTCTCAACGTGATTAGACCAAGAAATGTTGACTCTTAGCTCTGGCCCAATATATAGCAATCCAAGAGGAGGTGAATTGAGTTTGAGAAGAAATTAGCAACTTTTAAACTTTTCTTTACAATGTAAGAGATTTAAAAACTAACTAAACTACATTTACAATAGCATACATAATCACAATGAAGTGGGGGAGAGAAGGAAATTAAGGAGCACACATACGATAAGCGTTTTTATAATGGTTTGGACTCCCTTTGGAGACCTACATCCACTTATTCACATTTATGAGGTGTTTTCACACACTAGAAAGGAAGCTTGCAAGCCACACACACAACACACGGTGACAAAGGCCCCTACCAAGGTGTAAGGAGCACTCTCACACACGAGGGCTAAGTGCCCAGATACACACAAGGCACATGAGATACTAGAGTGCTGAAAATATAATCTTTTCAATGAAAAATATAAGAAAGAGGGAGGTAGCCCAATGTAGATGCTTCAAAAGGCCTCTCACTTGATGTAGGTGTAGTAGCTGATAGAGATCACTAGAGAGACATCCATTAGCAATCCTCCTCCTTCCTTCTAGAGCCCTTCTTCCTCCTTTAACCCTCCTCACTCCACGAGGCAAGAAGATGCATGTAAGAGAGGTTTGACCATGGTGGAGAAGAACCTTGGAACCTAATTAAGAAGATAGAGCCTTTCTTTTTCTCTCTCTCTTGAAAGCTCCCAAAGGTGAAACACACATCTCATATATATCCTCCCACATAATTAAAGCCTTTAGATGATTAGCTTAGGTAGGATTCTCCCACTTATAGATCAATTTTGACTAATCAAAAAGTAAAAAATAATTTTCGCTCTATCGGATTGAGATTGTCAGTTGACCGCTCCCTTCGATAAGAATTGACCCGATCAAGATCCTTTTTCGGTCAACCGTACCAATTCTAAGCCTTTTTTGAAAAAAAACACCTAGATCTCACAGTCTCACAAACATTTTTGTTTGACCTATCTTTGAGCATCGGTCGACAGGATCAAGCATCCAGTCCTTGTTTACTCTTTCTTGTGTATCATTGTGCATATGTTCCACTTTTATTCTCTCAATTTTTCTCCTAATTTTATCTTGATCCTTCTTAATTGATTTTCTTTAAAGCATAACTGGATTTTGGGATCACCGATCAAAACAAGGGTCTGGATCGATGTGATAAACAATGTGATAGAAGTTCAATTAGCCAATTCTTCAAAGAAGTAAATTTTACCGAATCCTGGGATTATCATTCAGACGTGTATTAATTGAATTGGCAGCTTCCAATACGTGATCAGTTCCCATCAAGAAAGAGCCTAACACGACTCTAATTGCCATGAGATCGAAGCACCTACGTACAACTTCACAATTAATTGTAAATAGATCTCATGGTTTTTTTAAAACTGCTTGCTTTGCAGGTCATTAATTCTTTCTCTTTCTGATCGTTTTGCTAACTTGCACTTTCTTGTTCGATCTTCATCCTGGGTGAATGGTGCCATGTGACATGGGGGATCGAACTTCAGTGCACGGTTCTTTCCTGCTTCTGAAGGAAGGAATTAATATGAAATGTTGTGGGAGTATGCAAGGCCATTCAGGGGGCCTCTTGCATACAGAGGTTCATTGTGTATATCTGAAAGGTAGGTATGCAATATAATAAGCGCATTAACTCTTCATTAATTAATATTTGTTATAATAATCATATATTTGATACTTATTTAAAATTTTTAAAAACAATTAAGAGTTTTAGTGCCATGAAAGTTGAACCAAGAAAATTAGACAACTTTGTTTTTATTAATTAGAGATCACAGGAAACTATATATGTCAAATGGATGTCAAGAATGTGTTTGCATGTCCATGGCAAACATATATACTTGTGACATATATATATATATATATATATATATATATATATATAAAAGCCTATAAGGGCCCCTTTGAAAATGGGGTGGGGTGATTTATTCGCGCCCCGCACCCCACCCTGGTTAAGCATTTATGTGTGTGAGGGAGAGAGAGAGGGGTGGATCTCACCTTTCTCTCTCATCTGTTAGTTATTCCACCCTATCTTATTTCTAAATCAAAGAGACCCTAAGTCCCTCCTTGGCAAAGGGATATCTCTTGTTTATCTAGGGGATAAGTCATATTTGATCCATTTTTTAGTTTAATAGGGTAATAAAATTAACTCGATTACAATAAGGGGTAACCCTCGTGTATCCCAGTTAAACTGACCCAGTAAACTTGGTGGAATAATTTATCCTCCTATTTAACCTGTTATCTACCAAAATAAATGAGACTAAACTCCAGGATAAATTAACTCACGAGGGATATCTCTCTATTCGTCTATCCCTCTATCAAAGGGGGGCTAAAGGATTCAAAAGTATAGATCATCCTAACCAAGTATCCAAATTAAAAATAAATTAATATATAATAAACTAATTAATATCGTTCTTTCATCTAAACCAAATACTCTTCGATTTTAAAATCAGAAAATAACAATGATTTTAGATCCAGGTATTTAGAAACCGAAAAATTAATTACGTATGTAGTTTTTCAGCGAAACAGGTAACACTTAATTAGTCGTGTCCATACATGGCTTACAAATATAGATAAAAGGCAACTACAAAATCAAATTAAATAAACTATATATATATATATCCAACATGGCCTCCACTCTTTACATTGACTTCCAAGAAAACCCCCAACCAGCTGACTCACGTGTCACCTTTCACAATTTTAGGGATATATATATATACATATATAGATTGTGTGATTTAATTAGTAAGCTTCTCCTCTGCTTAGTTTGGAATATTGTACGGCGGGTATATGTGCAGGCACTGTGTTGTGTATGGGAAAGTGCGAGTTCATACATCTTAGTTTGGAATATTGTTTAGTTAGTGGTATTTCCCGACAGACTAAAATTTAGTTTCTTCTTATAACATGTGTTGACGAAGAACAAATGGAGCAGTAGAATGAATCAGAGTTGAATCACAGTTGATCCACCATATTGTGGTTGAGGAACTGAAGATACATACATATATATATATATATATACATACATGTATACATATATGAATATATATATATATGTATGTGAGTCCCTACAAGACTCATGATCGAGTCAATCATATATATATATATCACTGAGGAGAGGTGCATGGCAGCAACATGTGATATATATGTCTCATCTCAGCATATGGGCAGCCAACCAACAGGCGGACAGCGATGCCAGCATAACTACAGAAAACGATGGCTGGGGGTTGGCTGCTCCCCGGCGAGCTCGACGCCTGCGGTGGGGATCGAACTAGATGTCCTCATCAGATTAGGGAAATGGGTCCATCGTCACACATGGAAGGGGCAGCCACACCATTATATATATATATGTGCTTAATCAACGAAAACGAGTTTGTTAATTAATCCCTCCACATATATATATATATATATATATATATATATATATACACCAACTTTAATTTGAATGCTTATTGGCAAGCTAGGGGAAACGCAACTGGTCACCTTCGATCTTAATATGGGATTAATTCCCAAGTCCAAGTAATTAAAGGTCACGTGTATGTGGGAGATACAGAGTGAAAGAGCAGCGACGTTCTTGATTAGAAGAAAGTTCATAATTAAGTCGACAAATAGCGAATATTTGGTTCAGAAGAAGCTTGTTTCCAGTTTCGTTTAGTCTTAGAGGCTGTTGGTTTTGAAGTAAAATACGGTAAAACATTGAAACATGAGATAAGAAATACAAATTTTCAAAGTATATATATATATATATATATAACAAAAGACCACTTATAGTTTCAGCATAATTTATACATTTATAATTCGGAAAAGTAATAGCAAGAGAGTTTAGGAGTGATGGCCAAATGCCTATGTATGTAATTGGCATAAATCCCCATGGAATTAGGATATTCAGAAGAATAGCATATATATATCATGAATGGCCATCATCCTCTCTTAATTTTTGCAGCCACAAATGCCACATAAAATCAAAGTAGGAAAAGCAACAAAAAAAATGGAAGTCAGAAAAAAAATTAACAAAAATGGCAAGAATGAGCAACAGCCATTCCCAATTGCCTTTTTCTTCCCTTGATATGAATCAGCTTGAGTGCAACACATGCAGTCCAACGTCATATTCACTGCATTAATAGTCTCTCTCTCTCTACACAGGCACCCAAATGACCATGACCCCATCCATGGAATGGTTAAAGAGGAGGTTCTCAGCAGAGATAAGTGTTAAGTAGGCCTTCCCACTTTCCATCTGCTTGTCACAGCTGGGAAACAGGGGCAGGAGGGTGGGGGAGAAAAAGGAAGGGGAAAAAGAGGAAGAAGGAGCAGAGATCACTGCAAGGATGGATGGGTTTGTGGTCTGGTTCTGAGGCTATAAAGCAAGCCCCCATCCTTTGTAGCAACCTGCTTCCATTTTTCTACATCTCGCTGGTGGGGGAAGCAAACGCCTGCCACCAAAACAAACCATTCCTTGTTCCCTCTTTGATCGTCTCAGGTTCGCCTCACCCTCCCCCCCCGTCCTCCCTGATCCCTTTTCCATCTCAGTCCTGGTGAGAGAGAAGAAACAAAAAAACGTATCTTGCCATGTGTTTCTCCTGCGGGATCTCTACTGGGGATTTTTCCCGTTTGCGCCTGCAGGCCCTCATCATCATAAAGCTACCGTTTTTCTTCTTCTAGCTTCTCTCTCTCTCTCTCTCTCTCTCTCTCAACATCTCTTCAAGTGACCATTTTTTTTTCTTCTCTACCTGTTTTTTTTTTCTTCCCTTGCCACAGAGAGGAGAGAGGGAGCAGTACTTAAAGAAGGAAAAGCCAAAGCAAACAAGAACAGGGAAAGAGAGGGAGATGGGTAGGGGGAAGATTGAGATAAAGAGGATAGAGAACACCACCAACAGGCAGGTGACCTTCTGCAAGCGGCGTAACGGGCTGCTCAAGAAGGCCTATGAATTGTCCGTGCTGTGCGACGCCGAGATCGCCCTCATCGTCTTCTCCAGCCGCGGCCGCCTCTACGAGTATGCAAACCGCAGGTATATGTATAGATATATATTCCTTGGAACAGATATTAAGTAGACCCACCATGCTATAGCCTAACCCATCAAGAATGATAAAGGTCTCGATTTTCCTCCTTTCTCTATTCTTTTGTTCCGCCTCCCGCTTCTTCTGGTCGTCTTTCTCCTACGTTTCTTGCTTTTCCTCCTTGCCTAATTTGTGAATAGCTTGAAGAGTATTGTCCTTCTCTTCCTTGCCATGGAACTGGTTCACTTTTCAGCTGAGCTCCCCCGCACACAGCACAAAGGATGGGAAAAGGAGATCGGGGCAGGTCTAAATGTTGTCTACCTTCATCCTTTAATTAGATGATCTCCCTGTCTTCCCTGAAAGATGAAGTCTTTGGGGTCTTGGACTGATCTTGGGTGTGAAAGGAGACTATGAGATGCCCATTCCTCCTTTTCCTTTTGGCCTTTTTTTTCTAACTTTGTTCTCTTTTGCCGTTAAGATCAAATAGGAAACGGCATCTTACATGTTCTCTTGCTTGGCTACCTTTTCCTTCCCCGGTTAGGTTTCTTCCCAGCTGGTGCTACTATTGTGGTGAGTTCCTGGTTTGTGGTGGAGTTGCTTTGGTGATTCCCTTCGGGGGGGGGGGGGGGATTGCTTGCTTAGTCGGGTAGATAGTTAGATCTGTTGGAGCTGCAGCGGTGCGGAGATGTAGTAGTTTAGTAGCAAGTGAGGGTTCAAGGCAACTGCATGCCCATGCGGATCTGTGGAAAAGAAAAAAGGAGATCCAAGGCCTCCTCCCTCCTTGGATCTCATCTTTGCCATTTCCTCTCTCTATTCCTCCTCACCCACCACTTCTTTATTCCCTCCTGCGCCTCCTTCCCCTTCTCTCTCTCTCTCTCTCTCTCTCTCTCTCTCTATCCGTGTATCTATCTGCGGTTGTTTCTCTCACTGTCTTTCCCATTTCCTGTTTACCATTCACGTCACCCAGCACAGGTTAGGGAAGCCCTCGCTGTGACACAGAGCTGTCAAGCTCCCATTAGCCGGCCGCTGCTCAGTCGAGCCACCCGCTAGGCTTTAGACACACGTCAGAACTCACAGCGCTTTACCGAATCCTCCATTAACACACCTCACAAACATAGATGAAGAGGACTCATATATCTTAGCAGGGAAAGGGAGCAGCAAAAAGGAGCGGTCACGGTTTGCTAGGGTTTCCTATAGGAGCATCTACTCTCCCTCTCTCTCCTTCGCCTTCCCTCACCACCCTTTTTCTCCGCTCTCCAATTGTGCCCTCGTGTTGTCCCGTTGGCCATGGATCTTTCGGCAAAAGTGCCTCATGGGTTTTGCTAATTCCCAGTGACTCTCCTTGCACTGACGCCTGCGTCATGATTCCCACGGCCGTCAAAAGCCGCTGCTGAGACCCTAGCTCCTTCTTATAAGGTCATCTTCTCTCAAGTTTCCTGCTTAGCAACCAAGCAAACAGATCAATGGGGATTACCCTCTGAGGCGAGCTTAGTGATCATAATAATGGGAATGTAACGTAGCCTTTACAACCTGCAAGATGAAGGCTACTCCATATACCCGAGAAGAGATATTGGAGGGCCCTGCGTTAGAGAGGAGTGATTTAACGGAGCCAACCCCATCTACCTATGTTTTCGAGCGTAGTTAATTGTCTCTCTGTGTGTGTATGTATGTGTGTGTGTGTGTGTGTGAGAGAGAGAGAGAGAGAGAGAGAGAGAGAGAGAGAGATGAAACGCTGGCGAGTCTGTGAATGTACGAACGAGGGGACTCGCGCAGCCAATGGGGAGATTGTACTTGTGCTCAGACCTGGCAAGGGGAGCATACACGGCTCTGGTCCTGGCGCGGAGAGAGAGAGCGGGTAACGTAGGCGTAGCAAGTGGGCAAAAGGGGTGTGGTGCCATCGTTTGTACGAGGGTCAAACCGGCGAGGCGCTGCGTGGCCGCAAGGGTTTTCGAGGCGCCGAGAGGGTTAGGGAGCAGTAGCCAATCATATCGTGGGATCCCGTGCCCGCGTGGCAGAACGGACCAATCAGATCCTCGAGGAAACTAAGGTATAAAGGATTGTGGAGAGAAGTTATCACCAGAAACAAAAAAAAAATAACACAGAGAAGAAATTAAGAGAGAGCAGTAGAGAGAAAGAGAGAGAGGGAGAGAGGGGAGAGGAGGGTTGTTCCTCGGGAATCGTTCATCTGAAGAGGCATTCGAATGAATGCGCACCAGGGTTGGTTGCAATGGGTCGCCTCTCCTCGCGATCTCATGGGAAGTAGCAACTGAGAAGAAGAAGTGATGAAATTGGTTCCATCCTCTCTCTTGTCCATCAGCAGCAAGCCTGTGATATATATCAAGCTGTGGTTGGATGGGTACAGTACCACTACCATCGGTCCGTCCGGTCCCTTCCACAACCCTGCCCGGTGCCCTTGAAAGCTCAGAACCTTCCTTCTTTAGCCAGCTTCATAACTTGAAATGAAACATCCCTAGAACGTATCTATGAGCTGTGACTCTGATCCCAAAGGGCCATGTGGTTACTGTGGGTGTATCTTTCTCATTAACATTTTGACAAGGCGCATCGTAGGTTGCCCAGCTGAAACACATAAGAAAGAGGGTAAAACATGATTTGCTGGTCTCAGTGTTCATGTTTCGCAGCATCATCTCTGAGTGTGTGTGTGTGTGTGTGTGTGTGTGAGAGAGAGAGAGAGAGAGAGAGAGAGAGAGCGTAATTAAGGTCCCCGTAATCATATCCTACGTACGGATTTGCAATCAACCTTCGTACTAAAGGAGGGAGTTCTTACACTTCGTTAATATCTGAAATCAGTCTTAGCTTATGCAAATGCCCTCTGTATGTTTAATTATACATTTGCATAATCTGTGAGGAGAACGTGAGATCGGATCTTTTACGATACATCAGACAAATTACATTGAGTATAAAAGATGAACACTAGTTTTCTGCGAGTCCAGTGTGGTACGTAGCCCCAGAAGAAGTACTAATTAAATCTGCTCATAGTTTTCAGTGCCGGTTGCCCAGTAATTATAACCATGGATGCACTGATGACATGTGTCAACTGTCAATATTGCACCTAATTTTGAGTGTCAACTAGCTGCAGCATATATATTCATCAAGCTTAATTATGCTGTTTTGGTTCACATAATGTTTTACAACTAATAACTCTCAGTTCTCTAGTTTAATTATATCTACTTTAAAGGGTTTGTCCATTGTCTCCGTCGGTTCAGAGTACTGGAAGCTATACTGGGTGCTCACAGTACTGGAAGGATATTCCATACCTTGACTTAACGTTCCTCATCATGGATTATTTCAAAACTATATATATATATATATATGGCACAAAGATGAATGGTAAATCAACATTGCGAAGTTTCATAATTGAGCATGCATATTTTTTTTGTATTCTTTTGCAATAAAAAGTGTAAAAGGATATTTGAATAAAAATTTAATTCTGATCTTAACGTTTTGGTATAAGCTTTAATTTTAGTTAGGATAAGGATAAATTATTTCATGTGTCTATCCTTGTCGCCAAGTTGTTTGTTAAGTGAAATAATTAAGTGAGAATCAGATAAGTGATGGAACGGGAAAAACTCATTCCATGGAATCGTTGGAATGAGTTATCCCCAGATTTAACCTCAAAAATATGGATCGGTCAACTTAGCTCTAATCTAGAGATATATCTCATACCAAGTAGTCCCTCTTATCCTTAAATTCAAGTCACAAATGTAGATAACTTAGGTTGGGATATCCTAATTTTTATTAGTCAACCAAATGGAGATTAAAAGATAAGTTAGATTCATCTCTTCTTATATATATATATATATATATCCTGATACCAAATGGATAATCATCTCAAGAACTCCATCCTTTTAGCAAGTATTAATTGAAATATTTTTATAATATCAGTACGCTCGAACTGCATATGATTCTCCAAAATATTAGTGATGATTGGGACTTTTCACATTTTAGTCACCATACTGGAAGGACTAGATTCAACATATTAGGAGAAGGTATGACTTTCTCCACTTCATTTAGCCGATGGTATATAAATAAATGGGAAAAGGATCTAATGATGATGGTGATCCTCATGGACCTTCAAAACACTGCTAGATACATGAGTTTTTTGGGGAAAATATACATATATATATCTGCATTGTTTGTTCTCATAATGCAAAATTTTGTCATATATCTGTTTGTGTAATCTGCAATCCCAAATTCCTAACATGAAATCATAAGCTGATTCCGATGGACGTCCTTCGGCCAGAAGGAATCCACGTCAAGGACTATATATCATTAAACCAGTCAGCTGGCAACTAATTTGCTGCTCATTAATTTGATATCAATATCTCTCCAAAGCTCTATCATCTTTTCTTTAACTACGTTAAGATGTTAGAAGTTCAACTGGGATAACATGTTGAGCACAGTAATGACGCTATGCCGCGGGCAGTTGCCCGAAAGCTTAATTTACCGTGTTGTTTAGGTTTTCGGTCTCTGGATCCCATGCATGCATGATGTCTTTAGACTGAGAATCGCCTCTACAAGCTGGTAGATCAAGTACAAAGAATGAATGGAGGATATCTTTTGGTCCCACTAATTAAAAAAAAAAAAGTCAGCGTCTTTGATGTATAATGGAATTTAATTTAGGTCTTTCTATACTTAAGCCTGCAACACCACTTTCAAAAAATAAAAAATAAAAATAAAAAGCCTGCAATACATGGATTGAAGTGTTAACTATCCATCCAATATGACAATAATCTACTTGATTAGTGAAGTCTCTCCGCGTGTATACTGGAGTGTCTTATGGAGACATGATTCCAATTTAGGTAATTAGTGGAAAGGCATTTGTCTATCGCAGTGAGAAGGTAAAAATCTCAAGTTCTAATCGGATGGTGAAAGTGTGGCAAGTGAGAAGGTACGTAAAAATGTGGCACGGTAACATTTCTCTGTATTCCAATCACCTCTCCCAACTGCACACACACACAAAATTGATGATGAAAGAAGATGATGATTTGTCGTTTCTGACAAAACATGCATATGGGATATCGGGGCGCCTAGCTAGCTAGCTAGACACTAGCCATGAGAGAGCACAGTGAGAGTCTGGATCAACCTGTCCAGATGTCATTTCATAAATCCTAGGTAAGCAGAGCATGCATCTGTGCCGTACATTTCTTAATCCTCGGTCTTGGATAACCAATAGATTTAAAAGTTTTTTGTTCCTGGCCTCCCTAGCTAGTAGCAGTGTCAGTGCTATTTACAGTTCTCATATCCCTGTCTCATCGTTTCTGCTGAAAGACGTATGTATCCAGAGTTTGTGTACTGCTTTGTGAATGTGGGCGACGTCTGTGCAGCGTAAAAGCGACCATCGAGAGGTACAAGAAAGCGTCGTCTGATGCCTCCAACACCAGATCAGTGGTTGAGCTGGATGCCCAGGTAGCTTCTCTTTCATTTCAAGTTATGTGTTTTCTAATTTCTTCTGGTTAATTAAGGAGTGCCAGCATTATCTATCATCTCTTGAAACGGTTGTTGGACATCCGCTCGACCTGCTATATTAATTTGCTGCATGTTTCACATTTAATGTAGTGTAAATTATTTTTAAGTAGATCATGTTCGCTATCTACTTGCTTTGTCACTATGGAGCTATTTTTGTATTGAGTAATATTTGTTGCACATATTAATAGAGCATGGATCTTCTGAGATCATGGGTGTAGACTAGGCTAGCTAGGTCACTCCATAGCCAAAATCTCTGCCTTTGTTGACAACCACAATCATCGGTCATTACTGTCAACTATTGGCTGCCACCATCTGTCATCCCTTGCTGTCACTCACTGCCCTTCCATGAATTTTGCGAACTTAGAAATACTCTAACATCATATTACAGTATCCCTGTCATCCAAAATTCATGGAAAACATTAGGTGATCATGGCAACATACAATGGTCGACAATGTGGGAATCCGGCAGCGTCGATCGACTACAGTGGCGGCTGATGGAGGATGATGGTTTTGGATGCAAATGGGTGAAGTTGCGCTCGGTGATAATCACCCCTGCAAGGTAGTTGGTATTGGAAATATCAGAATCTGGATGTATGATGCTGTCATCAAGACACTAAGAAATATTCGGCATGTTCCAGAACTAAAAAAGAATTTGATATCTCTAGGTTATTTAGAGAAGTCTAAACTTGGTCTGTCAGCAGCTCCAGACAGTGGCTTGTTTAAAGTCGGTAAAGGTGCTCCGGTTGTTATGAAGGGGAAGCAAACTGAGAACAATCTCCACAAGCTATTTGGGAGTAAAGTTGTAGGCAGTGCCATTGTATCGTCTTCAGTAGACAATAGTACTGAGGATACCACTCTATGGTATATGTGATTGATGCATGTGAGTGAAAGAGGTATGATAGAACTCCACAAGATAAAGTCATTGTCAAGAGTAAAATCTTGCAAAGTAGATTTCTACAAATTTTGTGTATTGGGGAAACAGTGCAGAGTCCAATTTAAGACCACTATACATAGAAGTAAAGAGGTTCTGAAATTAGTACACTCAAATGTTTGGGGATCAGTGTCAACCCCATCATTGTGAGGTGCAATATATTTTGTGAGCTTCATAAATGATTACTCCTAGAAAGTATGTGTTTACTTCATAAGTAAAAGTCAGAAGTATTCACCAAGTTCAAGTAGTGAAAGGATAGGGTTGAGAAGTAAACTGGTAGACAGGTGAAATATTTAAAGCCTGACAATGGTACATAATACACATTAAGTGAATTCATGAAATTCTATAGGAATGAGGGACTTTAAGATTGTTTATAAATCTCGGTATCCCATAGCAGAACGGGATGACAGAAAGGATGAACTAGACACTGCTTGAAAGAGCTAGATGCATAAGGCTATAGGTCAGCTTGCCCAAGTTATTCTAGGTTGAAGGTGTATACATAGCATGTTATCTGGTTAACAAGTCACCTTCAGCAAAATTAGATGAGAAAGTTGCTGAGGAAGTATATATGGAGAGGAGAGGAGATATCCTACTCACACCTAAAAATTTTGGATGTCCATCATATGTACACATCCAGAGTAAGCAACAATCCAAGCTAGACCCAAAATCCAGAAATGAATCTTCATTGGATACAAAAGGGAGTAAAGGGGTTCAAGTTATGGGATCTAGAAGAAATGAATGTGAGGGTTAGTATAGTTGTTGTGTTTGATGAGGCATCTATGATCTAGGAGAATAAAGAACATACTGATAGGAAAAATGGCACTAAGGCAGATGCAGAGGGGGTCCAAAGTATAGGTGGAGGTAGGCCATAGCTCACGAACAGAAGGCACAACACAAGAGGGCACCTCAGAAAATCCTCAGCAACAGCAACCACAGGAGTAGTCAGAGAGTTCTTCAGCAACACCCAAGAGAGCTCTCAGATCGCCAATGACATATGGTTTTGAGGATATGGCCTCTTTTGCTCCGATTAGTAGTTGTGGAGATCTAGGTTCTTTTAAGAAAGCTACAGCTTGTGTGGAAAAAGAAAAATAGACTGAAGATATGAGGGAAGAGATGAAATCATAAGAATCAGACATGGGAGTTGGATGAACTCCTTAAAAGAAAGTAAGTCACTGGGTGCAAGTGGGTCTACAGGAAGAATGAGACAACATCGGATAAAGAAGAAAGGTACAAGATAAGATTGGTGGCTAAAGGATACTCACAGAAGGAAGGGATAGAGTACAATGAAATATTCTCACTAGTGATGAGGTATACGTCTATCAGGATCCTATTAGCCATGGTGTCCCAACTAAATCTAGAGCTAGAACAATCGAATGTCAAGATTGTTTTTCTATATGGAGAGCTCGAGGAACAGATTTTCATAGAGCAACCAGAAGGATTTAAGGTGGCCGAAAAAAAACTCTAGTATATAGGTTGACAAAATCACTGTATGGTTTGAAACGGTCACCAAGGCAGTGGTACAAGTGCTTTGACACATTCATGTTAAAGATGGCTATACCCACTATGAGTATGATTACTATGTTTATTTCAGAAATCTTGCAAATGGTACTTGTATTTTCTTGTTATTTCATGTGGATGATATGCTAATTGATGCTAAAAGTATGGATGATGTTAATCATCTGGAATTTTTATTGAGCAAGGAGTTTGAAATGAAGAATCTAGGTACTATTAAAAGGATCTTTGGAGTGAAAATCTCTAGAGATAGGAAAGCAAAGAAGCTATGGGTCTTACAAAATAGATATATCCAAAAGGTGTTAGAGATATTTGGCATGAGCAATGCCAAACCAGTGGGTAAATCTTTGGTCTATAACTTTAGGCTATTGTTGAGTGATCGGCACCTCCCAGGGTCTCTTACTCTCTCTTCGGCAGTAGAAACAGCTATCTATTGCACTATCTCCATAGACAGAAGTTGAAGCGAAGGAGATGCTAAAAATTCTTTATGTAAACGTAGTTGGATGCCTAATATATGCCATGGTATGTACCAGACCTGATCTTGCTCATGCAGTGAATGTGATTAGCAAGTTCATGGCTAATCCAAGTAAAGAGTATTGGTAGGTTGTGAAATGGGTATTCAAGTACTTGAAGGGAACACTAGATTATGAAATTCAGCTCAGTACAATAAATGACAGAAGTGTTTCAGTCAGGGGATATGTATATGTTAATTATGCTGAGGATCCGGATGACATGAGATCTACAGCATGGTATGTGTTTATTCTGGGAGGAGAACATATTTACTGGAGATCCATGTTATATAGACAGTGACAACACTATCTACAACTAAGGTAAAGTATATAGCAGTGACAAAGATAGTTAAGAAAGCTTTGTGGTTGAAGGGATTATTAGCATAATTTAGTGTGGGTCAGTAGGTAGTCCAGTTATAGTGTGACAGCTAGAGTACATCATATTTGGCAAAGAACTAGGTTTATCATGCCAGAACAAAGCACATAGTTGTCAAGTTTCACAAGATAAGGGAATTTCTCAGTGTCGGAGAAATTAATCTTGTGAAAGTGGGACTGGGGAGAATGCAACTGACATGTTGACAAAGTCAATCACAGTAGAGAGTTTCAAACATTGCTTGGATTTGCTCCACATCATCGGGTGCTAGCTGGTGGAGGTAAGAGTCTTAAACTTCTTCAAGGTGGTGAATATTCGTCAAGATGGAGATTTGTTATGATGTGACTTATATTCAGACTAATTCAATAACTGGAGTAGTTTAGGGGACTTAGACGATGGATTGACTAAGTTCAAGATAGATGAAGTCTAAGTTAGACGAAGTACAATTCAAAAGAAGTCTTAGCAAGTTAAATGGTGGATAGTCTAAGTAGCAAGGTTGAGGTGACTTTAGATGATACAACTTAGACAGAACAAATTTAGACGATACAATGGCTAAATCGAAAACATAGATTGAATAGTGTCTAAGGGAGAACTTAGATGATACAATATTTAAGTTGGAAGTTGAAGCAAACTTAGACGGAGCAAAGTCTAAGTGAAAGACTTAGGCGATGAAATCGTCTAAATGAGAAACTTAAATGATACATCGTCTAACTTCACAAAATGACAAAGGCAATAAAGACTTAGACGATAGCATTGCCTAAGTCGTAAATTCAGACAAAAAAGACTAAGGATCAGGTGGAGCCCAGACAAAAAGTGGATGATATGTCCTAAGTAATGTGTGTGGCATTTCTGTACGGTCATGAGTCTGGAAAATGATCTTTTATCATTGTAACTAATTATTGGATAGAGTCGATAATTGGAAGAATATTCTCTTTTACTGTTAGAAAATATTTGTCAGGTAGTGCCCAATGTTCCTATATATATGTGACGTATTGAGTATAGAAAAAACCTAACCTAACCTTGTAACCGGAGAACGTGAGTTTTAGAGACTGGCCGCCGCCATTGTATCTCTATTCTTAGTGTTACCGTAGAGCAAGAAACTGAGGAAGGTTCTATGGAAGTACAAAGATAATCTAGCCAACTGAATCACGTAAATCTCTCTGCTATCTCTCTCTCTCCCCCCCCCCCATCTCTCTTCTTCTGTGCATCTTTATTTCTATATATGAGCGATCTGTCATCATCTTCTTCTAACGCGGGTGAGAAAGGTGAGGTTTCCTCTACAAAGGGTACTCAATAGATAAGAAAGTCCTCAATTAAAAAGACATCATAATGATTAGTAAGCACAAATTGTAATGTGCGGTGTGTAACATCTCTTTTGTTGTTGTTACGGTACTTTGATACCCATTTTTACTTTTGCAAATATAATTGAGAAGTATTTTTGCTAACTATGGATAGTTTCACAATGATTGCTATAGAAAGGTGGACCTATACTTATGAAGTACGTAGGCTCCCACCTTCTCTTAACAAGAAGCCTTTTCTTTGTAAAAGAATAGAACAAAATTAGTATTTAGATTAAAGTAGATAATACCTCAAGCTACATGAGTTTACAAGATCTTTATCGCAACGCCGACTTCATTTGTGAGAATCAAGGAAGGAAGGATCAGATCGGATCAACCGATCCAACTGAATATAGGTGCGGTCAATCCAATCCTGCTCCCCGGGTCCTAATTCTTGGTCCTCATCGGTCAAGATCGACTAATCCGACATAATCCCCAAGCCCATCCCATCTACCCATCATGTAAATTTAAAAAAAAAAACAGAGAAGAAGAAGAAGAAGAATTTACCTCATGTTGTCATTGTCATCACTGCCATCACCACCTACCATCACCATTGCCACCATCTGCTAATGCCTCCTCCTCATTCTCCATCCATTTCACCCTGCAAGGGGGCCAGAGCCTAAGCCAATGTAGGGAAAGGAAGAAGACATCGAGACTCTTGAGTCTCGATGATAAACCCCTATAAACTTATGTATAAAAACCCCCGTAAGAGCATGTGAAAATTTAAATGAATCTCAAAATAATAATAATAATTAACTTTCCTAGATTGTATCGAGATTGGATCGACACATCTCGGACCAAATTGAGACTGGCTGATCTGATTCTGATTTCCAATCCTTCCCATCATTGGTGTGAACCCTGTCTTCTTTCAATACACACATCTCCACCTTCTTAGAGAATTTGTTGAGGCATGAAAACTCTAGACAATTTCACATCTGCTGAATAAGAATACAGCCATATGTTTACAAAAAGCCTGCCCCCCTTCAAATGAGGGGATTTTTTTCTCGGGAAAGGGCAAATTTGTGAAGTAGATAAGCAAAAACAAACACTACCTTTAGCAAAGCCTGAACCCCTTCGTGCAATACTAACAATGTCTGAGAGGCCCATCACCCAATACACACATGCCCGCCCACTTAGGATTTGCGATGAGGCATGAGATGTCTAGCTAATCCATCGACGGTTGTGTGAAAACAGTTCTATGCTGGTAATTAAAGAGTCTCCACCCTCCTAATGAGACGCCTGTTCCCTAGAAAAGAGGACAAAATGTGAGGTCAATGGATTAAAGTAGACAATGCCTTGGCGACTAAAATCTTGATCCCTGTTGAAACAATTTTTATTTCAATATAAATAATAAGATTTGTTGCAATCTTAAATAAAATGATGGGATTCATAGATATAAATGATCGTTAGAAAAAAAAAATTATCATTCCTGCACTTACATTTACACACATATTATTAAAAATGTTGATGTTGTGAGAAAACCATATATAATAGTTTTTTTAATATCGATATTTTTAATGATATATATACATATATATATAGGAATGATAAAGGTACAATTTTTATTTTGACAATAGTTTATATGCAAAACGCCTTAAATTGATTCTAAGTTATCTTTGTAAAATATAAAAGACATTGGTCCCTCTATTAAAGGGAATATCTTCTAAATAACTAGAAGAGGCCTTCTCTAGAAATGAGAAAAGGCTACAATAGTCATTGATTGGTATAGCCCCTTTCCTTCCCTAAGTCCTTCCCAGGAAGGTTTAGAAAGTCTAGGGATTGTTACAAATGAAAACTTTTGAAAAAAGCAGAAAGAAAGATAAATTGACGTGACAGGAAAAGTAATAATACACACACGGTGACAATGGTTTTGAATCTGAAAGCGGAGATCTGGGCACCTGAGAACGACCAAAAACCAGTAAAGCATACATTATGCTCGAGATCGATCAGCTCTTGATAGCACATTGTTCAATTATGATAAGGACCTCATTAAATTAGAACAACCATGCAGCTTCTTTATGTGGGGACGAAGGACCACCTTCGTCAATACAAGTCTGTGTTGGAGTCTCGAACGAGAGATAAATCTCGTATCGAAAAATATACGTGAGTTCTTTGAGTTTATAGTCCTGACCCTTTCAATTTTAGTACCTAAGTTTTAAGGTTTGTAAGATGGTATCAGAATAGGCCAAGGTCCACTGTGATATTTACGTCATCTCTCTTCTAATCTAATTTCTACCGGCCATCCCCTCCATGAGGGGGAGTGTTGGAGCCCCGAAGAGATAAATCTCGTATCAAACAATATATGTAAATTTCTTGAGTTTATAGTCGTAGACCCCTTCAATCTTAGCACCTCTAGAGAAACTAAATGCTCAAGACACATTTTCTCAAATCCTATTTAAAAACCATATTATTTTTAATTATAGAAATTTGGGCCCAAGGAACAATTAAACACATGTATTCATTCAGAAGTCTCTATTTTCATAACCAGAGTTAGATTGCTAGACACCACTTTGGTAGAGGGACAGGGTTTACCCTGGTTATCCCACGTAGGACAGTCTATCTCTGGTAAAACGATCTTTCTCTTTGGCATGGGCAATGACTCACGAGCGCGTTAACTCTGTTTCACAATGAGAGGTGGGTTAAAGGGGTTAACTCCGGGCTAACTCCCACTTGTTCCGGATTAGTTAACCCCCTCTATCAAAGTAAATTTTATGCTAACCTACTGATATCTCAGGTATAAGTGGGGGATAACCTCCAATTAAACCGGTAATCAAAAAGTTAGACTAACAGAAGTAAAGAATTTGACTTCCACAATATATTTCCACTTGGAAATATTTTTTGACTTCCACAATTTTTAACTTAGTTACTTTGAGAAGTAGACGTTAGATCTTGGTAACTATTTATTTATCTCTGTCTATCAGCTTAAAGTTCTAAACTAGCGTTTCCTAAGTCTGATAGATTCATAAGAAAGGGATTCACTGACGTGGCTATTAATAATTAGATCTATATATACCTACTTCATAATTCTCATTGAAAACAAAAGTTAAAAATATTCCAATTAAAACATTTTAGCTGAACACAATCTATTAGTTGCAGATTTGGGTAAACTCGATTTTTGGATGCATGAAATATCATCTACATGCTCATTCTTTGGATTTTCAACTTGTCGACTTCCACTCTTTGTTTTAGTTGAAGAAAGCCACGAGTAACTTCTGTTCCTCGTAGGCCGTCGTAGCATCCTTTGTAGCATCCATGTATTATAGTTTAGGGATTTTCAGTTTTAAGCCCCTAGAAATAAGCCCTCATAATTTATCTATTTAGTCAAAAACTCTCAAAATTATCAAACCCTTAGTAAAAAAACCATTGCCATCTCTCACCGTTAGTTAAAGTCTGGTTAAACTATCTTAACCATGGTATAATCTAACTAGGGTAGAGAAAAGACCATAATATCCCCACTTTATATATATATATATATATATATATATATATATATATAGAGAGAGAGAGAGAGAGAGAGAGAGAGAGAGAGAGAGAGCATTGGAGGGGAGAAACCCTCCCTCTCGGCATCGAAAATCCTCTCGGCATCGACTGCACCCCACTGGAGTTGCAGGGAGAGGAGGGACAGAGAAGAGGAGAGCGAGAGTGTGTGAGAGAGAGAAAGGGGGAGAGAGAGAGAGAGAGGGGAGGTTGTCGGAAGGAGGATGGAGAGGTCCGATAGGGGGCGGACTGGCGAGGACGCCGTCTACTATCATAGCCCACACGCCAGTACCCTCGCCCTATGTCTGTCACGGAGAATTAGTCAACCTAGAGTTTCTTCCATCGCCCTATGCCTCTCACCAGAGATCCTTCGACCTGGGCATCTGTCCCCGATGCACCACCCCCTCCCCCCCAACCTCGACCAAAAGCTCCCTCCCTCTGTCGGCGCACCACCGCCTTGAGCCCCTATTTTCCTCCCTCGAAGCACCGCCCCTCCGACATCAACCCCGCAAGCCCCCACTCTCCCGACCCTGGTGCACCGCTCCCCAGACCTCCACCCCCCGAGTCTCTCTCTCTCCCCCGGCACCCAACCCTCTAACAAACTCCCCCCACCCAGAAGACATGCGCACCGTTCGCATCTCAAGAACATCGGCAGCATCTCATCTCCCCCATCGTTTGTAGGAAGCAGTCATCGTCACGCCCCCAGAGGAGATGAGCCTTCCCATGCCCAAGAGGTAGTATCCCCGTCTTGCCGATCGTCGTCGCATCCACGATAGTAAGGGTGTCCTTCCTTATCCCTTTAAGGTTCTTGCCCACCTGAAGGCCACCCACGGCATGGGTTTCTTAGATGATGATGAGATGATCTCGATGCTTGCCCGCACCTCAGCAATAGTAGCACCTAGAAACATTATGCCTAATTTGTAACAGAGAGAGCAGGGGGGAGAGAAATAGGGGAGAGAGAGAGAGAGAGAGGAGCTGTCGATGATCCTTGGGGTGTTGCCACACCACCCAAAGATCTCGCACTAGTCTGCCACTACAGACCACCTGGCCATCTCCTTTTTAAAACCCAGAGAGAGAGAGAGAACAGGAGAGTAAAGTAAGGAATACACAAGTTAATGGGATAGGAGATGAAATATTCTCTAGAATATTCTTTTTTTAGACAGCTGATAATTTGAGGGGTTTTTTACTAAATGTTTCAAGATTTTGAGAGTTTTTTATTAATAAATGAATTACAAAGACTTATTACTAATTTCAAAAGTTTTTAAGAGCTTAAAATTAAAAATCCCCATAGTTTATACATGTGACTACGAACCTAAGTTCCTACGGCTAGAATTATGCCTCTCCGATCTTTCATAATGGCGCCAGCTCCAGCCTGATCTCCACCCGCCAAACCTCCAACCCCATCAAGGCTAATCTTAATACGTACAACCATTAGAAGATAGAGATCAGGAGACATGCATAGGTGATTAGTGCTATGAAACCCCAGCTCAAGGATAATCTTTCTTCCTGTGACTAGTGGTGTGGATTATTTGTCAGAGGTTTTTAAGAGTCTGAAGACCCATCCACTAATAACATCAACTGTAGTTGCTTCCGCTTTAGGAATAATAGAATACAACTCTGCGGATCACTTTGATAACAAGTTAGATAAGTTAGCTGGGGTGGGTCTCGATTAACTTATTCTTGGGCTAGAGTAATCATTGGTTTGGTAACTTATCTTAATCAAGATCGGATAAGATATTCATGTGAGAGAATGAAATGAGTTAATCTCGAGTTAAAGAATTTAACCCTAACCAACCCTGGTTAATTATGATAACTTTGCTATCAAATTAGAACAACGAGTACGCACGATAATTCACCTTAACCAAACTCTTATTCCGTTATCAAAGTGACTTACTAATGTGTCATATTAATGTGTGAGAGGACATAAGCCAACCAAATCCTAATTAAATTATCATGTTTCTTCTTCCGATTCAGATGCTCACCAATGGATGACCATACCTTAGCTAAATTTAGCAGTAGCAAATTAAATATGGTTGACACTTTTGACCATATTAATAAGGGAGTAACACTGTCGACCATATTAATAAGGGAGCAATTTATCTGATGCAATGGAGGACGTTCAATATGGACGTCCTCCATCCCACATGTCATATCTTATGTGATTCAGATGAATTATTGTCATCTGAAAAAAAAGACAGAATTTTTTCATAACTTCATGAGATCTAAAAAGAAGAGGCATCTTCTATCGCCTCAAGTAAGTCGGCTCCCCATTAATGCCACATCTTGGACACCAGTTATCTTGCAAAATGCCACCACCACCACCTAAGGAATACTTTTTCTAGAAACTCTTTGCCAGACTCTTCTTTGGTGACCCATATCGACTTCTATGCGGACGGTTTGATCGGTAATCCCTTCTGATTCAGCCCTCTTATGACTTTGTATGTGTGTATATATATGCTTCCTTGATTATTACTTTTAAGCTTTACTAGATTCTCTTCGTATCTCTGGAGCACATGTTATAAATCTACTTGAATTCAATGAGTATTTGCTCGGCAGTCGCATATATAAAGGCCATAGAAGGGCTTGCCTCACAAAGTTGTGTACTATCGAAAGATGTCTGTTAGATTAGATCCAACAATGAATCAAAACCTGTCAGTGTACACGTGTCACATTATCCTTTGTCCTTCAGTGGATTCCCTAAGGTGAGGTCTTCAATGTTAAACCCCCATGGAAGACTGCTCAGGCCCACGCTCGCATTGCACTCATGGTAGGCCCTTACTCCGGACACCCGTACGTACGTCCTAGTAGAGTGAGGCGTCTATCGAAGACTTAATCCACATGGAACGATGTGGAGTTCTCCCGTACCTACGCTTGCATGCAATGTTTAGTCATATACTTAAACTACAAATATAAAGCCACATTATATGTAAAATAGCAAAGACCTAGCTTTCATGAATTTAATACAATGTACTTAAACAATATAAGATTATTACCTCTTTATTAATAATCATGTTGTTCCACCTTATGTACTCCACTTCTAGCTAATTCTTAGGTCAAGGTACTTCATGTTATTTAATTATTCTATTTTTGTGTAATTATTCGCCCGAACAACGAAAAAATTTCTCATCTTTTTGTGTAATTATTATTTTCTCTTCTTTGATTATTATTTCTCGATCTCGTAGGTCATGAGAGAGAGAGACATATTTTTAACACATATCCCACAGTGATTGTCACCTGAAATAGTCCTATATCATATGAATTATGCGTAAATATTTTACATAAGATTATAGTGCCCTTAATAGGTGGCGCTTGATTCTTTAGCCCTACTTTTGTAGCGGGTTATCCTGGGATTAACTCAGTTGTAACTCTTATTTTAATTTGATAAGGTGGATTCGTTGGTCAAATTAAAAGTGGAGTAAATCTAGGGTAACATTGGATTGTCTATCTCACCTCAATAGATGGGTTAACTCTTTTTGTTGTCAAAGTAAAAGTGAGTTAAACGAGAGACTTTTTAACCTAGTTAACCTAATCTAAGTTATCCTAATTCTCCACCAAAGTGGGGCTAATGGAAAAACTGCATAAGTTCATGATCGACAAAGTCAAATTGAAAACATCAATTCACTCCACAAACTTATATAAATGAAAGCATTCCCAAGAATTATTGAAGAAAATGTTTCTTTTGCGATCCAACTTTCTAGATTAGAGAGTAGAGAGACTCAACTAATTATGTTAAATCCTTTTGAATAATGTCCTTATCAAATTATTAGCTAAAAATCAAGTTAGTGAGCAGAGAGACTTAAGTAGAGTGGCTTAATACAGTGGATACTTTGACTAATCAAAAATCAAACTAGGAGGTGTAGATCTCCATTACTAGTGTAGACATACAGTAAACTATGAACACCTAGTCCTATCCCTTCTCTCTCTAGGTTTTTCTCAAGAGAGAAATTATGGGATTCTCTCCCTTGCAGCCTCTTCCACCTTGCCCGCCCTCTCTCTATCATGATCATAGCTCTTTCTCCCGCCTACCCTCACTCCTTCACCTTTGCCTTTTGTTTCTGTAAGTTCAGGCACACCAGCCTGTCGCGTGGGACAACCCAGCCCATCGACGCACTATCCCAACATGCACTGACGTCATCCGTTCCACCGGCGCCTGGTTCCACCCTACCTTCCTCTTGTGCTCCTGCCAATCACAAGGCATCTGCATCTCATGCAGTCCCAGACCTTACACCATTGACTATCAAGCTTGTAGATCAGCATGAGGCAAGTAGAGTGCACACCCCTTGCTACCCTGCCAGAGTGTGCACCACTGGCTCCCCAGCCAGAGTGTGCACCCATGGATCCCTACTCTGCCAAGCCTTTGCCCCTTCCAGCCCCACTAGGTGCAGCTCTGGCCCACCCCCCGTCGGTATCCTCTGGTTCTCGCAAATCATAGGAAGAGGCCCCGTGTCATTGACCCCGCCACTATAGAACCGACCCCTCGACGGTGTCCCCCACCTGTCATGGTCTCTGATGCTTTCATCAAAGAGCCATCGTCTGTAGGTCTGGCACTAGCACCCCACCAAAGCTATGCCCATGTCCTTGCAAAGTCACTACTTTTCGCGACGGCCTACATACCTGTCCATCCACCTGCTGTCACAAAAGATGGCAAGCCGATGTTGTTCCTCTCCAAGGAGGACATGCAAAATGTTCAGGCTCCCCTGCAACTCACCCTAGCCACCAAGACCCCATATGGTCGCCCTCCTCACCCGACCATCAAGTCCCTGCTGTCTTAGAGGCTCAGACTTGTCGGCAACTTCGTCATGGCAGCGATGGACAACAGACATCTCATCATCAGATGCACGACGGAGGACGACTTCCTAAAGTCCTCCTCCAACTTCAACAAATGATCCAATGATACCTCTTCAAGTTCTTCCAGTGGGATCATGACTTCGAGTGCAGTACAGAGCTGTCGACTGTGCCCATCTAGCTTGAGCTCTCGTTCCTTAAATCCCATCTCTTCCATGAGGGATCATCCAGTCCATCACCGAGAACATTGGCTCTGTTCTGTAGGTTGCTCTACACACATCTCAACTCACCTACGCGACGACTGCATACGCCTACATGGAACTTGATGTACTTTAATCTCACTCGCACCAGATCTAGATCTGTTGGGACTCCAGCTACTGGTAGCGAATCCGCTATCCCAGCCTACCAGAGTACTGCACCGGCTACCACCTACTAAGACACTCAGTGTCCTCCTATCGCCACAGCATTGCCAACTTTTCATAGCAACTGCCTACTCCAACAGGTGTGCCTGCTCAAGAGAAGGTGTACGAGAATCGCCCTTGTCATTAGCACCGTAGAAAGCATCCAGAGGGGCCACCCCCAGTATCTCCTTTGGCTGACAATGGGGTCCCAGTACCCATCTAGCTTCCATCGCCTGCTACCTCTACAGCTACTACTTTGGTCGATGGCAAGAATCGATCGACCGGGTCAGACCCTACCATCGTACCGACCATGGCATTGCTATCCTCTGGTGGGCCTCTAGAAAAGTTGTTGGCTGACCCAACCACCAGTGCTATTATTGTCGCTGCGGCTGTCACTACGCAAGCTTCTTGCTCTGGTCCTCAACAGCTGCCACCTCCGGTGTTGCTCCGGCGATACTAGTGCATCCAACATGCAACAGGCCGCCAACCTGTGCCATTGAATCTTCCCCATCTGACGACTCTGATATCTCAGCTGACTTGCGTGAAGATATATCGGCAACCCAGGTGCTAAACGTGGTTAGTGCACAGCCAACTGTGACGCTAGAACCTATCTCCATTGGTTTCCCTGCGATGTTGAGACTCTTCCCAACAAAGAAGGTATAGCATAAGAAGAAACTCCTCTACCATATTTGGCATCCATAGCCACCTCTGATGCTACCGGCTACCCTCCTCCCTTGGCATCCCAACTGCCACCGTCTACGCTTAGTCAGTACGCTCTATTCTAAGGATGCAGTCAACCTCCTTGGCAAAAGACCAGGCCCTGGCAATCTCTCATGCGGCCCAAGACAAGGGGATCTGGCCCTCCTAGAGGGCTCTCACCATGTAGATCAAGTTGAGTTTACCATCACGTTGAAGGAGCACACGCTGAAGCCCACTGCCCCTCTTTCGTCAACCCATTTGGATGGGCCAACTATTGCTATGGCTCCCTTTGGTGGGGAGGCTTGCCTAAATGCGTTGCCCTATACTGAACAACAGTGGCCCATGAAACCCAATCAGTGGAGCAGGTCATTGGTCTTTTGGAAGGTATAAACCCTATTGAAGAAGTCTAGTCTAATAGGGCTACCTTGAGCCCATCTTCTACTACAGATGGCCACAGCCAGGCCCAGGCCTAGTTAGAGGCTTAGCATATGCCTATTGTTGTGCCCACGTCTTTGGATGCCAATGTTGCACCTTATGTGTCCATGCATGTCGTCAGCCTACAGGCCAACTGCGAAGAGTTAGAAGACTTAATTGTTGATGACTTGCTCCATAAGACCCTTGTTGGGCAAGCTCCGCATGCCCGTGCTGACAGTTAGGTTTGTAAATGAGAGTTCTTGACCTATTCTATCTCTTTGGATTCTAAAGATAGAACGCAAGCCAAGGATGAGGAAGAGGATTCAGACTATGCACATCTACAATTTGGGTGACTGGATTAACATCTTTTCTCAGAATTTGAGAAAGAAGAGTCAGTCTCAATGGTACCTAATCCCTTAATTGTCAATTTTGACATGGGTAAAAACATGATGAAATCTGAAGAGATATATGCTCACCTCAACAGTACAGGAATGAAGACTATAGGCTTCAAAGTTGGGAAGCCTCGACAATATTGGTCAATTATGTTTTATGAGGTTTCTCATTGGACTTTATGTAGGGTAGTTGGTTATCATTGATTTTCTTTGTACTCTCTTGAGGTAAAGTGGGATGTCTCCCTTCGTGTTAATATCTTTTTCTTTAATAAAATTTATATTTAATTTTTTTAAAAAAGAACACCCAGTCTAAGATTAAATGGTTTTCACCAACACCATTGATATAACGACACGCACCTTCCCTCTCTTTTGAGGGGCCCTATGCGATAACATTTATCCTTGTAAAAAGATTGGTTTTCCGATTGTCCTGCGGACATTACCTAGCTAGTTAATTGAGACAGAGGATGCTCCTTTGTCAGGTGGGCATGAAAAATAGTTGTGATAAGCTCCTCAAGAGGTTCCCACTAGCCTTTTAGAGCTGTTATTGCTATAAATCTCAAGATGTACAAGGGGAGAAACACTGGGTAGTGTAGCATTGAGTAGAGAGAGGGGGATGATTACATCAAATGATGAATATTGGTGGACCTGAAAATTAAGGGCCTATTTGATAATAGGTTAGGGTGGCCAAACTTATGAGAGAGAGTCGGTGGGTCTCATCACTCTCCTCACACGTAGAGAGGTTAACTGGGATCGGTTAACACAACTGACCCCAGAGGTCGCTTGCGCTAATCTTGACCGGTAAGTGTTCTGCTCTTTCCGAGGGCTTGGTGAAGTTGACTGATCTGTGAGACCAATTTAATCTTTTTACAGTCATACGAAGCCCATGCCATCAACCAGATCCTGTCATCAGTCACAATTCGATGGATGCGCTTCTGCAGTGAATTTCCCATATAAATATGGTATACGTACGTGACAGAAATTTTATTTTAGGATTACTTTTGATTGATACTTTCGCCTTAAAAATTGTTAGGTGCACTGACTGCAATTCACTGATGTACGTTACTATTAGAAGATGTAGAGAAAAGATGTGTATGGGATAAAACAAGGATACAATTGGTGATGTGTCTGGTTCATAGGCTCATCTCATTACTATTCAAGCCACGTGCCATCAATCTACAATCGACTTGGACTTGAGTCCCATCTTTTTTTAGTAGGTATTTTGTTTTGTGATGGGGGATTAGCAGGGAAACTCGGGTCTCCGTCACGAGGCGAACCCACATCCTTCCCCAACGGGGGGAAGAGGTGAACTACCGCGCTACAGCACGGGGTTGAGTCCAATCTTTTAGGGCCGCATTGACATCGGAGTTGTCAGGCGATTACGCTAACCGACGAGAGAGAAAGGCACGGGTCCCACCTCCCCCTCACACAGAAGGCCGCTAACCGTGCTCGGTTAGCAAAGGGGCCCTTAATGATCAATAGGTCAATCTTCCCAGGTAATTAATAGCCTAAACTCTATGTATACCCCATTTATGTTACGTTCCTTAAATCCCGTTACACCAGCTGATGGGGAGTAGGAGGACCTCGCAAGTTGCAACCCAGAACCAGAGGATCAAAAATGGTGACAACAGAAACATTGCAATACTGTTTTACACAACCAAAAATCCCAGAAAAAAAATTTTAGATCATCAAGTGGACGCCAACAATGTAATCCATATTTGCACATGTTAATTTGATTAATCTGACGAAGAACCGACATTGATTTAGCAACGTTTCGTTGTTATCGTTTCTAGGTATGTATCATCTGGACAATGATTGCAAAGGTTAAGAAACTTGGAGGAAGAAAGAAATAGGGCATTAATTGTGCTGCTGACAAATTAGCCCCCCTTTTTTTGAAGCTGACAAGTTAATTAGCCTGTTTCCATCGTCTTTAAAATCCTTAGAGCTGATCAGCATCATCTTTCGTTACGTTCCAGTGATATGAGAGTTGGAAGATAAAATGATATGATCGGCCAAGCAGTCCACAGGAGCCATGAAGATTTCATACCAATTTACATGTCTTTCCTTGTGACATATCTAGTACCTATATATACATCATCTAGGATTTCACTATTTCTAACAAGAAATACAACAGTTACATTTTAATCAAGTGTTTTGCTCACCAACATCGATCCTACATTGACTTAGTTTTGGTAAGATGTTTAGCTCACCTACCTTTGCTAGACTTTTTTGATCAGGTGTTAGCACACCAAGTTTATTAAAATTTTTGATCGGGTTTCAATGTACTAACCTTCCATTTTTTGATCAGTTGCTTGGTCACCAAAGTTACAGAACTCTTTGATCAAATGCCAGCACACCGACTCTTGTTACATAAGAGTTTTGCCTCCACTAACAACTTGCATCTAACACTAGGCAGATGGGGAGAAATTAAAGCACAAAAAATAGGAGTAGGAATTAAACAATTATGCAAGAAAAATAAAACTGAAAGAACATGTGTGTGGTCACGTTAAGTTCACAAAAGTTCTGGCTCTTGATCTCCCTTTAATTTGGTTCTGGCTCTCCCGAAGATGAACTCCTTCAATAAAGTGTTATTTGATTTGACATAGGTTGATCATGACTAACACTTGACAAGAACGCTCGCTAAATATTTAGGATCAGTTAGATTTCAACATCTTCATTGCTTTGCTTCTTTTGACTAGCCTTATATTTATAGTCATCTTTATTGACTATCCATTGGACATGGCTTGGATTGAAGTGCATACCTCTCTTTAGCTTTCACAAAGCATAAGAATAGAGTCAATATGTAACCGTTGTCAGGCCTTCTTCTATAATCTCGTCTTGAAACTTGATCTTGTAGGGCTTAGAATGATCTTTGTGTTTCCTAAACATATAAAGAATCTAATTAGCTTGGATCTATTTATCATGAAAAGGATATTATCATTCTATAACGCTATTAGCATCATAATTAACTCTGCACTACGCTACAGACAATTTTATTTCATGTCATATGATTTCATGCAATCAGATTTTTCTATGCTTGAAATCACTGCAAAAGGAGTATCTCTATTGGTCTTCTACCAGACTATCAGATGCAATCACTTTGAATATTAAAATTTAAGATTATAGATATTTTCATGGAAAATATACTCTCTGTTTGAATTTGTTCTTGAGTATAGTCAAGTGCTTCTTCTTTTATGTCAAACAGAATGATTAGTGTTGATATTCGTTTTGACTGTGATAGGCATTTGATACAAAAGAGGTAAAACATATTCGAGTGAATATAAGAGAGACTTAAGTAAATCAGTCGATCAATGAGATCTCAGTTCAAAGGCTGTTTTTTGAAAGCGCAATTACTTTTGTAAGCATAAATCAAGAATATTTCAGCTGAAGAAATAGTAAAGAAGGCACACCTGAATTTATCAGATAAAGTATTTAGATGTAAAACATTTGAATCAGTTTGAATGATAAAGACTTTCAGCTGTAATATTATATCAAAAGATATCAATAAGGCTCACATAATATTCTTGTTGAAAGGCAGTATAAGAATTGTTCGGTTGAAAGCCTTTCACATCGATGGTTTAGTTGAAGCAATTTATTTGAATAGAGTAGTCGAACGATGTTCAGTTGTAAGACTCCGACTATGTTGGCTCCATTGCAGCACTACCAACAAGAATCAGCAAGGCTCCGCCACCAAATCGGCGTGCTGCAGACCAAAATCAGGTAGTCATTGAAGCTGGCATTCTCTTCTGATGTTAACACAGTAGCACTAATTTGTGGCCGCTGACAGAATAGGCTTTCTAATGTATGTTTTTAATTAAATAGGCAATACCTGGGTGAAGACATCCCCCGAATCAAATCCAAGGATCTGAAGAAGGTCGAGCACAACCTGGAAGAAGGCATCAAGAAAATAAGAGCCCGTAAGGTACGTGCATCTTCTAACCAATGCTCTCTGAGCTGATCTATTCATGGGTCAATGTGTTGCCAACCATGCCTGTCAGGGTCTCTTCTTACCTTCTAATTAACTCCGTGGTACTTGGAACGTACAGAATGAACTGCTGTTTGCTGAAATCGAGTACATGCAGAGAAGGGTAATCTTGAGTCTCCGTTTCCCTACCCCCCCCCTTCCCTTCCAAATTATTCATGATCATATATATATATATATATATATATATATATATATATATATATATATATATATATATATATATATATATATATATATATGATGCTACCACTCAGCTCAAATCAGGTGGAGCATGCTAGTTACGTACTCCATTGTACCGCTTGAACTGTGCAGGAAATGGAGCTGCAAAATGATAACAAGTGCCTGCATGCCAGGATCAATAAGGTCTCTCTAAAACCGCTCACACCATATATTTGCATGGGCATAAGCTACGAAAAGAGAACTTCCCACGGAGAAAAGATGGATGTGATGAGCGATGACGAGATTTTACTTCCTGTTTGCAATGCATGCAGATGATCGAAAGCCAGCGGGCGGAGCAGCAACCGCAGCTGACAGCGCTGCCGGCAGCACAGTACGAGGCCATTCCCCAGTTCGACACTCGTAACATGCTGCAAGTGAACATGATGGATCCGGGTCACCACTACCCTCACCAGCATGAGACTGCGCTGCATCTTGGGTACTTACACTCTCTCTCTCCCTCACACACACACAAAGTATGTATCCAGTTACATGCCATTGACCATGCATGTAATGCCCGAATCTTTCGGTTACTTTTCTTTGTTTAATCTGTTTATGCATGCTTTGTCTGTGTATGTAGGATGGTGCTGGATTAAATGATCAATATTAATCCACGGCACAGCATCTGAGAGATCAAAGTGCGTTGCAGGATGAGCATGAGAGTGCAACGACCTTGCCGGGATAAATTAAGGCATTACGTACTTAATTGTTCTATATAACTCGATCGCGTTATGTGTGCCCCTGGACTCCGTAAATCCTCATCGTGTACTTGAATGTTACTGCATACATGCATTTGCCGTATGAGTAGCCGCTGTACTGGCACTTTTATATCATAATTTGCATGCCAACTGCTGGGTCTTATTGCTTGTCTCAAATATGATAGCTGCTCATTGGGATATTTCGAAGCTTACTTCCACATGGCTATGATGAGATATTGTAGTGTCGAATTATATTGTTCTTTTATAAGATGAAACTATAAGGTTCATGGTAATTAATTAACTGAGATTAGACATGTCCAGTTTACAGGAAAATTAATTAATTAGTTCATGCTCTTAATTAAACGAGAGATAAGCCCACAACAAGGACGATGGAATGTGCTTCCATGTTATTAAACAGGTTATCCAGGTCATCATCAGCTGGTTCGTCCTCTTCCTAGTTTCTTCTCGAGTCCTTCCAGCAAAGTCCATTGCAAGGTCCGAAAGCAGCTATTTTTCTGTGGTTTTAACAACAATCAGCTAGCTAGTCTCCTGTAGATTTGAAAATCATATTAGGGTTATAAGGCCATAGCTTAATTATAATCCCATAGTCCTTTCCCGAAACTTGAAGGAAACATACCCATGGCCAAAAAAAAAAAGGACATACCCATGTCCATTTTCGAATGCGAGTGTCCCTGAGACTCAGTTCTTCCATGTACGATGATACAAACAAAAGTCATGAGAATCTAAAATGAGAAATGCTTCGTACTTGTTTTAGACGGGGAGGTTTCTTATCCGTCCAAGATAAGATTGGTTCACGTAGGTGTTCGGACTCACGCACTGAGTGCTCGATGGACCCGAGAACTCACATGAATCAATCCCGTCTTGGACAGGTAAAAAACCTCTCCATCCATGACGAGCAACTAGCATTTCCCATCTTAAATATTTGAATTATGTGTCTGGACTTTGACTGCCAAAATCCATCAACAGCTTGGGATTTCTAATGTTACAGCCACATATATCTAAGAACTTTAGGAAAAAAATCTTTGAAACTAAGAAAGATACTACTTTAAGGGGAAAATCTAATTACCTAACTTGTAGAGAACAGTACTTTCGACGGCACTTTGCAATCCAGACCTCTAAGATTCTGCTAGATACCCATCTGGCTAGTGCTCAAAGGTCAAAGTTTCCACGGAGTTGTAATATGCTGCATCATGACATATTCCAAGTTTTTTCCTATGTAGTTCATATATATATATATATATATATATATATATAACTTTAGAATAAGGATAAAGAAAAGACATAACTCTATCTTCTTTAATAAGATCAAGATAAGAAATACACAACAAATGTACATCATGTAACTATCTTTTCGTGTACACACAACGTCATATCCCATTGATATACTAACCATTAAGCAAGCTTGATCAATTGTTATAAAAATTTGAAGGATCATGATCCTTCATTCTTCCAATATGCATGCTTTCTCTCACCTCCGGCAACCATTAAGCAAGCTTGATCAATTGTTCTTCACTACTGACCCTAAAAGATACATATAATTAATTAAGCACAAAGTACATGCATATATAGTGTGTTGTGTGATGATTTAATCTTTATAAATTCAATCTTTCATAACCGGTAAAGATAAAGCTAAACATGTAAATAAGTAAAAGTAAAAGTAAGAAAGACTGTTGTCAGTTGAACATTAAAAAAAAAAGAAGTTAATTAGAATCCTCAGAGTCACTTGTCCAAAGGTCGCAATCCATTTGGGCTTGGGTGTTTGGTCGCGCTCTCACTGCACCAAGAAAAGAGTAATGCTCAGTGCCCACCCAACGTGATTGCAAAGACTTTGAATGTGCACCATGTTTTTTTTATTTCTTATTTTTTAAAGTTTATGTGTCAAGGTCTCATACAAAGTCATCTCGCTTGAACAATTAAGCAAAAATAAAAAACAAATAAAGATCAATTTTTTTGAAAGTGTTTTTTCTTTTGAAAGTAAAAAAAATAAAGATCAAGTTATCAACCTATCATCATTCTTTCATATTTTTTCTTATTTTTTCCAGTTATCAGATGGGGTGTGCTGTGTACGAGAGTGTAGGTCAGCCTTGGTTTTGATCTCGAGACATAAATTTTAAAAACTAGGAAAAAACAAAAAATGGTGCACACTCGTGTTACTCCCAAGAAAATCTCCCCGGGCCAGTCTGGGCCTCCTAAGATCCAGCTATGGAGGTCACGGGATGGGCCCGTTTGGTGAGTCACATTTTGGCCCACCTTGAGTTTTAGGCTATTTGGCTTGAATCCGCGTGCATCCTTTTCAGAACTTAGAAGACAAATGTGTGCCGGATTTACACGTCACACTGTAGTGTTTCAAAATCATCATGGTCGGTGATCACTGTAGCGGTCGAGATTCATCGCCCCGCTCAGGAACTACACTCCCAAAGATTTGTTTGACGAGGAAAGGGAGAGGTGTTGCCGGAGAGGGACCTGTTGGCACAAATAATGGTCAGAAGGAGCCTTGACAGATACCTTAGAGGACAACCATCCGACAGTCAAGTCAGTCAGTTGGCAAGGTGACAACGAGCACTCGAGAGAAGATGGGATGAGGGACCAAAGTGAGAGAGAGAGAGAGCTTGAGAGGTTGAACTTGCATGCATCTCTGGCCGTCGGACCAGAGTTCTATTTATATCTACGCATTGGGATTGACTTTCACCTTCGATCGCTGGGTTGTTGCGACTGTGGAGAGGTGAGTCATCTCGCTTGCTCACCTGACAAGGCAAAGGGGTGTAGACGCTGACCTGCCGTTCACTACACCAAGAAAAACCTATATCTACGACAAATGTCATAGGTAAAGACACAAAAAAAATGTAGGTATACAGTTTACCTACGACACTCCCTATGCTTCTGTGTCGTCGGTAAAAATTACGTAGATAAAGTTTTACCTACATAATAAAAAATCGTAGGAATAGGGACGTCAACACCTACGGCTCTATGGCGTAGGTAATTGCCTTCGCTAAGTATCCGTACGTATAGGATTTCTCAATTCCTACGATTTTATCCGATAGGTAATTTCTTATGATTTGTTTCGCATAGATAATTTTCTACATTTTTTCGTGTAGGTAATTTCCTACGGTTTACTTCACGTAGGTAGTTTTTATAAATTTATATCGCATAGGTAAAGTTTTACTTACACAGCTTTTATCGATGACCGTAATATTCTCGCAAAATCGTAGATAACGTGAACGAATCATAAGTAACTCATTTGAATCGTAGGTAAACTGTATTAAGTGTAGGTAAAAATTTGAGCCATAGATAATCTGTACTAATCGTAGGTAACTCATTTGAATTGTAAGTAGCATGTACGAAACTTCTTATATGGTAGCCGCTCTTTTTGGCATTGAGGGCCATATACGGCAGCCCCCCTTTGGCGTTGAGGGCCCATAACTGGCAGCCCCTTGGGCCTTTAACCGGCACGCACAGGCCTTAGACGGCAGCATCCAAACTGCCCTTCACCGGCAGCCCCCTATGAGCATTTATATGCTCAAAACGGCAGCCCTCATCTCCTTCAAACGGCAGGGCCTTTCAACGGAAGCCCTCCACCTCCTTAAAACAGCAGACCTCCCCGTGCCTTTAGTGTCGTAACGGCAGCCATTTATGCATTTAATGCTACTCAACCGGCAGCCCCCCGGGCATTTATAATGCTGAAACGGCAGCCTCCTTCGACTCACCCGGCAGCTCTTCAGGAGCTTCGCACGGCAGCACACCTGCTGAACCAACGGCACTTCGTTTCAAACGGCAGCCCTCTTTCCCATCCGGTAGCAGAGCCTTGATCCAGCAGCCCATTTGGGTCTTAAACGGCAGCAGCGGAAGGTTCATCCGGCAGCAAGGGCAAGCCTCGTCCGGCAGCGTGATGGAAACCCCTCACGTCCGCCCCCCTGCTCCCCTATATAAAGACGGCCGCAGTGAAGAGAGAAGGAGAGGCGAGAGATGATGAGAAGAAAGTGGGGGATACCGGGAGAAGTGAAGGGATACGAAGAAGAAAAAAAAGCAACAGAGGGAGGCGGAGAAGAGCATACAGTCCACCCCGAGGCAGAGCCAGAGTAAGAAGAACAGCAGAAGAGAAGAAGAAAAGAGTCAGAAAGAGAGAAGAGAGGTGAGGAAAGGGGGACAAAGAGTCAATGCTCCCTTCCCGTTCAGGAATGTTGCAACAATATTTTTTTCTTAGATACTCTATTTTTCCATCATGCTAACCTGCAGCTCCTGTGAGCATATAACGGCAGCCCTACTTTTCCTCTTGGCAAATGAGGGGGCATCTAATGTCTCCCTGCTGTTTTTTTTTTTTTTTTGCAAACACATGTTATGGCAGCTCCGTTCCTTTTTTTTTAATCATACGAGTGAAATGGCAGCCCCTTTGGGGTGAGTCGGTGTGCCCCTGTCAACCAGTCTCACCTCCGTCGACCGGTCCAGTGCCCCTCTTTTCCTGTCCCATGGAATGTGGCACTGTGACCGTGACTGTTACCGCTCTGGACACACAATAATAATTAATGGGGTGTTTGGGAATATTTTTAAAAAGAAAACTCTTTCTATCTTTAAAATTATGACACATCAATTTTTTACTTCATTTTTAAAATTAATAAAAAGAGTCGGATGTGTTGTTTGGCAAAGCTCTCAATTTTACCGTCGGAAGAGGAGGAGCCGCCGGAGGAGAAGCTGATGGAGGAGGGAGCTGCCGGAGAGGGGGGGGGCCTAACGGGGAGGGGGGGGAGCCGCCAGAGGAGGGGGAGGAGCTGCCACGGCGGAGCCCCGGCGGGGGAGGGAGAGGGAGAGGGGGGTCGCCGGGGGGGAGGGAGAGGGGGGCTGGGGGGATCCGCTGCGGCGGAGGGAGAGGGAGAGGAGGGCGGGGTGGAGGGGGCCGGCAGGAAGCCTTCGCGGCGGTGGCCATCCCAGGCGAAGTTGCCGAGGGAGGGGAGGGGGCCGCCGTCGGGGGGGGGGGGGGGCACCGTCGGGGGGAGGGGAGGGGCCCGCAGGGGGCGCCAGGGAGGGGAGGGGGAGGGGGGTTCGCCGGGGCAGTGAGGGGGAGGGGGGGGCCGCGGGGGGGGGGGGGGTGGTCGCCGGGGACGGGGAAGGAAGGGGGGGTTCACCGGGGACGGGGAAGGGAGGGGGGGCGCGGGGGGGGGGGGGGGGGGTGTTCGCCGGAGCCGGTGGGGGAGGGAGGATCCGGTCGGTCGAGGGAGGGGGAGGGGACGCACGGGGGAGAGAGAGCGGTTTCAAAAAAAAAATAGGTAGGAAGTTATTTTTTTTTTGAGGAAGATTTGTACGGAAGTAAATTCTCTCCCTAAAATTTAAGAGAGTCTACCGAACACCCATAAATGAGTTCTCTCTCTCTTTTTTAAATTTGAGAGAGAAAGAGGAAAAAAAATCGTAACCAAACACCCTATAAGAGGTTATCTCGAATTTTCGTAGATGTGTCTCATGCCTCTCCCGTCAGATGCCCCAAGCCCGGGGGGATGCCGTCGAAATTTCACCGGGCCTTCGGCCAATAATAAAAAAGGGAGAAGAATCCAACTAACAAGAAAGAAATAAATAGGTATAAAAATAATTGAATTTTTTGCACGAAAATTATTGTTAAAAGTGAATTTACAAAAAAATTATTCCTAAAAATGTATTAACAGATATATCACCGAGTTAATTTAAATAGTGTATAAATACCATTTAAACGTGATTTTTTTACAAGTTGTTAATAAAAAGAAGTGATATGCATGCAAATAAATATGACATTTTTGCACAATTCAGATTACACAGTGATATACCTGCTAATGTATTTTTAGAAATAATTTTTTTATAAATTCACTTTTAACCATAGTTTTCATATAAAAAAATTAAAATAATAATTATAAAATAAATAAAATAGTAATAAATAATAATAAATATATTAAAGAGTTCAAAAATAAAAAATATGTGACCAAAAAAAATTAACTGGGGTGCTATAACCGACACCCCTCCCTCTCCCTTCTTTAAAAAAACATAGTAATAAATATAAATAAATATAAAATATAAAATAATAAAAATAACAATAATACGCAACTAAAAAAATGGTTAAAGCGTTCAACCAACACGGCATTGTGCGTTATCCGATAACTTTCTATTCGATAAACGTCAACACCACAATTTGTGAATTTAATGCACGACAAAAAGGGGGGGTCTCAATCATAACCGGCATCACATCTCCTTTATTAAAATAAATAAATAAATAAATCATCTCAACTATAATCGACACTCCATCTTCTTTATTAAAAAAATAAACAAATAAATAGACAAAATATCTCCACCGTAACCGGCATCCCATCTCCTTTATTAAAAGAAAAATAAGCAAACAAACAAAACATCTCAACCACGACCGGCCGCTCATCTTCCTTATTAAAAGAATAAAAAACAACAAACAAAGCATCTCCACCGTAACCCTCCCCCCTCTCCCGTGAAAATTAAAAAAAAAACACACAACAACGACAAAACAAAAGCAAAAGCACGCTGTGCATTTCCGGCAGCATAACTTGTTCATAACCGGCGTCACACCGCTCGTGTGTTGATTTTTTTATTATTTTATTTATTCTAAATATTATTCATCTTTTTACATTATTTATTTTATCGGGAGTTCTCTTATCGTCGTCCCGTTCATCTCATAAGATAGAGGCAATATTTTATTACTCTGTATTCGAAAGAGGGATCCTCCAGACTGTCGGATAGCCAAACATCGACGAAGAAACGGACGTCGATGAATAGTATTTTTTTCAAATTCTCATTCCATCGTAGTAAAAAAAATTTAAAAAAAATAAATAATTAAAAATAATAATAAATAAATAAATAAATCAAAATTAGAATCAAAATAATAAAAAACAAAAAATAATTAACAAAAACTTGCATACACCCCAGGGCTAAGAGATCACAACAAAAATTTATTATGTGATCAAATCAAAATAAAATAATAAAAAGAAGAAAGGAGAGAAAAAAAGATGAATATAAAAAAAATAAAAAAATATCACGTTGATCCGACGTGGGATGCACCGGGTCATGGCCCCTCATCGGGTGCCATGATATGACTCACCCCCTCTTTTTTTTTAAAAAAAAAGTTAGTTCAATTACCTCATTCTTAAAAAAAATAATAGGAAAGAGTGAAATCACTCGATTGAACTTCTTCCCCCTCCCCCCTTCTTACTTACCAAAAAAAACTAACACGAACAACACACACGAGCGCACACAACACAAGGGTTGGTCGAAGGAATGTTTGAGGATTAAATGTCGATATTTTTTATTATTTTTATTATTTCTTTTCTATTTAAAACATTATTCATCTCTCTCTCTTTGTTTCATCGGGAGTCCGTCTGATCTCTGATCGTCGTCCCGTTCGTCTCATGGGATAAAGCCAGAGTTTCCCTACTCCCTGTTTGGAAGGAGAATCCTATGGACTGTCGGACAGTTCAATATCGGCGAAAAAGTAAGTGTTAGTGAATAGTAACCCTTAACTATTCATGTCAGGCCCGTTAAGAGCTAAATTCCGTTATTTTCGTCACCGTTGCGCTTTTATGTCCCGGAACGAGTTCTCTTCACCGCTCACGCGACCCACGACCATCGGGCTTCACTCCATGTCGTACTGCCCCGGTCGGAACTCCCGAGTTAACCCTTTTGCGGTTGTTTAGCTCGATCGGGTACACTTAAATCATTAATGAAATGAATATAAATAAGACATGTTGCGAGCACGGTTTAGGCCTGTGGGTTTGCCCCGCCGCGTCCATGATCGGACCTCGCTTCGGGACCGATAACCCTTTGGGTCGGACCTACCCCTGGTGGGTTTCGTCACCCTCTCATAATATTAAATCACGCCGGATCATAGGCAAGCATGTGTCCCAGGGATTCCCCGTGACGTTGCTGCATCGTCATCATAAATCAGTCCCGGACCGATGTCCGAATAAATTTTCTACGATGCTTTTAGTCCCAGACACGATCGCTCGGGACTACGCCAGTTCACCTTTGAACCTGTATGCGTATGCGACGGTGTCAACAGCGAGTCGAAAGATTTACGCAGACCTGATCGAAAAGCCCCTTGGATGATCCGAACATCCTGGTAGGCTAGTCTTTGAGGGTGTTACATTCGATATGGGACTAGGTGCTGCCATTTCATGCACGCCTGGACGATCAAGGGACCGTCTCATACTTACGTAGACGAGTACCCACTACATCCCCCGACATACTCCGGGACAGCGGGGATGCTGCTAAAATTGTGATTCATCGTCACTCGGGTCATGACAAAAATAAATAATAATAATAATAAATAATAGAATAAAATGAATATATTAAAAATAACACATAATAAAATCAAAATAATAAAGGTAATATTAATAACATAGCGAAAAATAAAAAATATATATGATAAACAATAATAATAATAACATCAAAACAATAATAATAAAATAATAGTAAAAATAAAACATATATAAAAAACAAAATTAATAATAAAATTAATAATAATAAAAAATAATTAATAAATAATAAATAATAATAATTATTACAAAATATCTTTCGCATTTCAATTCATGTACTAACATAGTTTTCTAGCCATGGGTCACTTTCTCCTGGCAATTAATCAAGGGTTTTCTCTCCTTCGGAGAGATGTAATTAACGTCGTGACCTTTATGGCACGGCATGTTCCAGTCTCGACACGTTATCCACTATCGTATGATTAGTCAGACGGCGCGCGCACTAACGACTCCAAGACATCTCAATTTTTGGAGTATGAATAAACTGTCACCTCTGTGACTGGCACGCCTGCGCACTAATAAACCAAAATAAAAAAATGAACGAACAAAATAAATAAATAAGCTCCCACACCTCCCCCTGGGTACATCACGGTCACAGTGCTCCCTCTTTCCACGATCGTATCTTGAATGATCAGTCGAGTGTTTCCGCCTTGCGTAATCACCCTCGGTTGTCCGATCGAGGGTGGCCATGTTATTTTTGCAGTTGGAGTGCTTTTGGGCCAGCTTGAGGAGTTCCATGATGATAGTGGGGGCCTGAACCTCTAAGGAGCCGCAGAGGATGTGATCCTAAGTCTCTTGAGCTAGTTCAGTGGTGGTGATGTTGACATCGAGATGAGGGACAAGGAGGGCTTCTTTGCGGAAGTGAGTGACGAAGTCCCACAGGGGTTCTTCGCGCCCCTGCTTGATGGCAAGCAGAGTGATGGGAGATCGAGGTTCCTTCTTGTAGCTGTGAAAGTTCTTCTTGAACATCCACTTCATCTGTTGGAAGGATGTGATTGAACCCGCTAGGAGAGATTCAATCCACGTCCAAGCATTTTTCCGAAACATCGTTGTGAAGCCCAAACACTTCATAGCTTCCAAGGCCCTGTGGAAGATCAAGTTGGACTCGAAGCTGTGGAGGTGGTCGATCGGGTCGATGGTGCCATTGTCCGGGGTGAACTGCGACAGATGAAACTTTGTAGAGATTGGTGTCTCCAAAATCTCCTAGGAGAAGAGGGGCTAGAAGTCGGCATCATCATCGACCAGGCCCTTCATCTTGGCCACTTGGGTGATATCATCCAAGTAGCGTACCTTCCCCTCGACCTCTCGCTCCACATCATCGTAGCGTCACATACGCCAGACCATCCCTAGGTTAGAGTAGATGGGGCTTGGCAAGTGGCACTGAGAATATATGGGCTGGCACAGGGTGCACGTCACGGAGGCAATTGAAGGTGCTCGACCGCCAACCATCGAGTGGACTCTGCTTCTCAGTGGGGGGATAGTGGTGGCACGGTCCTACTCCGCTTGGTAGTCGAGGAGGCCCTGGTAGGCCTCCATCAATACCTGGAGCTAGTGGCACATGTCGGCCATCTCTTCTGCCACAAAGTCGGCGGAGGGTTGGAGGTGATCCCCCTGGGAAATGTGGTTGCTCACTGGGGCTTCCCGAGATGCCTGGAAAGAGCCCACAGTGCCCCGTCAGTTGTTGACGTTGCGATAGCCTATCCAAGGTGTCATGGCTTCTACTTTCTGTTCCCACATATGACACCAAGAAGTATAGTGGTCGAGATTCGTTACCTCGATCACGAACTACATCCCCAAAGATTTATTTGATGAGGTAAGAAAGAGGCATTATCGGAGAGGGACCTACACGAACGAACAATGATCAGAAAGAGTCCTGGAAGATACCCTAGGGGATAACCCACCGACAGTCAAGTCAATCAGTTGGCGAGGCGGTGGTGAGCACTCAAGAGAAGACGAGATGAGGGACTAGAGTGAGGGAGAGAAAGGGAGCTTGAGGGGTTGAACTTGCATCCCTCCCTGGCCGTCGACCTAGGGTTCTATTGATATCTCTGCCTTGGGGTTGACTTTTACCTTCATTAGGTTGCCGTGACTGTGGAGACGTGAGTCATCCCGCCTACTCGCCTGACACGGTAGAGGGGTGTGGGTGCTAACCCACCATTCCTTCGTTGGAGGAGGTGATTCTGCCATTAATGTGGTAAGGTTCACAGGAGGCGTGGGGGTTGCTTTTTAGGGAGAAACGATATGGGCAGCATCCTCCCCTCCCCTTTCGTTAGAGTAGTGTGACCTCCACCATTAATGCAACAAGGCCTTCCAGAGAAGTGCATCATTGCTGTTGGAAAGTGGAGGCGCATGCGGGTACAGCTTATGGACCTAAGCCTATGCCGTGGTAAGCTGCGGTCGACCGTGTGTTGGACTGGGAATGTTGCAGGTGGGTTTGGAGTGCTTGGCCTCGATGGTGGGCCATCAAGATGAGCCTTACTGGGCTGGTGGACTTTCCCCTCGTCAATCATGATATCTCCAATCAAAAAGACACAATATCTTGTATTTTCAGGCTTCAAAGATAATTTTTAAGGAATATTTAGTCCATGAGATCACATTAGTAATAGGAGGCCAGAATCTGGAAATATAATTGGTATAAATACAAAAGAGGCAGTGATTTATGTAAAAGGAAAAAAAGCTCCACTTAGATTAGGAAATTTTGATTTTAATTCCTCTCATTTGACAAAGAGAGTAAATATTTGACCATTGATGGACTTGACTAAACGAAAACATGTGAGTAGTTTTCAAAATTATTCTCAATACTATAGATGATATATTTACCTCAATCTTCACACCAGTTACTTATCTTTTTAAAAAATCACATGTGCTTGTGGTGTTAGTTGATCATGATTTCACCCTTTCTATTTGATTTTTCATAATTTTTGGGATAATGATAACAGCTTTATTTTGGTAAACAGTTAGCTGAAAGCTACTTTTAATTTTCATTTTCAAGATAAAAATACTTAGAAACAATATAATTAATCTTTATGGTGCTGAAGTTGCTTCAATTTAGTGAGTCATCAATCACGACTTTGTGCATCCGTCATCTCACGTGAGCATGTCATAATCTACACACCCTAACCAAAAAATAAAAAATAAAACAAAACAAAAAGGAACTCATGTTGCACTTAGTTTGATTTAGTGTGAGAGGTGTTGATTTTTTTTAAATAAAGTCATCAAAAATAAGAAATAAATAAAATCTGGGTTTACTTATGTAGAGACAGAAAAATATTTCTCTTGCCTTGTATCTCACCTTTATGATTGATTTGTTGGGGAAGAGTAGCGACCACCTGATAAAACCTATAAGCATTAGAGTATGACGTCAGAAGAAGTTCTGAAAGTGATCCTAGGGGATAACCATCCGATGTTTAAGTTAGAACCGTACTAGAGGGCCAACAAGAAGGATGAAGAGAGAATAAGTTGAAGTGAGAGAAAGAGAAAAGCCTATAACGTGGATACGATGCTTGGAGAGTGTTCGGAGAATGTTCGGAGAGACAGGAAGAGAAGAACCGGGAATGATCCTCTCTCTCACTATTATCCTGCTAGCGATGTGGTCTCTGTCCCTTTCCCCTCTTGCCTTGCTTATGCTCTCTCTGTCTTCTGACCTCTCTCTCGTGTGTCTGTGTGTATCCTCTTCTCCCCCCCCCCCTTTAGGTCCCACTGGTGACGCGGCGGCGACGCGGGAATGGATCGACGACACTCCGGGACGCGAACAAGACGGGAACGGATAACTGCTATCTCACACAGCTCGGCCTCACGCCGGACGGTCTTACACCGGGCGACGCTCAATCCTCACAAAAGAGAAAAGAGAGAAGGGAGAAAACATAAAGGCAAAGCACATTCACAACTCTTTCATTCATATATGATTCATGCCATCTCGTAACACACCTTAGCCTCCTTATATAGAAAATGACCTATTACATGAATACCATATAACTTCCACTAATTTGATTTATACCCTAGCCTAACAAGATAACCCACCAACCCACTTAAAGACTTTGTGGGTTTAACAAAATTTAAAATACAAATAACTTTGACCAACCTTGCCTAATAAAACAAAAGTGAATACGTGTAGTAAAACATGTATTTTACACACGTACAAATACTCAATACTAACACACGTACAAATACTCAATACTCAAAGATATAAATACACACAAGTATAACTACTCAGTATGTCGGGTCTTCAATCGAGTCTCTGAGCCATAAGCTCGGTACAGTCGGTGCGGTGCGGCGTCGGCTCCGAGTAGTGGGCCCGGTAGTGGAACCGGTGGTATCCCCACCAACCCACCTGGGGCGGCTGGAACTCGACTCCGTAGAGTAAGGGGGGACACTGCTGTGGTAGTGCTCCAGCAGATCTAGATCGAGGCGCTGGAGATCTTCCCGGCTGATCCAGGAATCATCAGAAGGTGGACGGTCCCGCCAGCGGACAAGGTAGCGCTGGTACACTCTGCTCAGTGTAGTGGTCACCTGCTCATCCAGTATCCTCTCAATGTGTTCGCGCGGTACTCTCGAGGCTGTGGGACACACAGGGGTGGGCTCACTCTCAATGGGGGGAGAAGGCTCGAAAGGGTCACTAGGAATCGATGTGGGTTCCTTGTAGGCCACTAGATCTGCCACATTAAAAGTCGAGCTAATCCCATATTCGGGAGGTAAGTCCACAACATAAGCATTGGAGCCAATCTTCCGCAGAATTGGGAAGGGTCCATCACTACGGGCCTACAACTTTTTAACGGCTCCCGAGGGAGTCGTTCGGGTCGGACCCGTACCATAACTAAGTCACCTTCTTGAAATTCATGGTGACGCCTATGCGAATCAGCCAATTTTTTATAAGTCTCATTACTGAGGTTGATTTACTTGCTAATTGATTCATGCAGACTCGTGACATGTTGTGCAAACTCCTCAGCTAACTTGGATATCCTAGACTCGAGGGGAAGGGGATTGAGATCCACATGTTTCCTAGGTTTGTATCCATGCACGACCTCAAATGGACTCATACCTATGGACCGATTGACCGAACTATTGTATGCAAATTCGGCTCTAGGCAAAAGAAGATCCCAAGTGCCAGAATGTTCCCCTACAAGACACCTCAACAGATTCCCTAAACTCCTATTGACGACCTCAGTCTGCCCATCAGTTTGTGGGTGATAGACAGTGGAAAACTTCAGTTTGGTGCCAACTAGATGCCAAAGTATCTTCCAAAAATAGCTAGTGAACCGGACATCTCGGTCAGACACGATGGTTTGGGGGAGACCATGCAGACGCACGACTTCATCAAAGAACAAATGGGCTACTCTAGATGCATCAGATGGGAACATGCAATGAAGTGGGCCATCTTAGAGAACCTATCAACGACAACAAAGATGGAATCATGCTTGTGAGCAGTGCGTGGTAACCCAAGGATAAAATCCATACTCACATCAACCCATGGTCGACCAGGAACGGGGAGAGGAGTGTAGAGACCAGTGTTCTGTTTGACCAGTTTGGCCATCGTGCACGTCCTACACTGGGCTACAATCTTGGCCACATCTCTCTTCAGGTCAGGCCAATAGAAGTGCTCCTCCACAGAATGGATGGTCTTGTTGCGGCCAAAGTGACCAGCAAGACCTCCAACATGCATTTCCCATATCAGGAAGTCCCGAACATAAGTCCTTGGGACACAGAGTTGCTGCCCTCAAAATAGAAAACCATCCTGGAGTAGATAGTCAGAAAAGATTGTCGAGGGTCCAGCGGACAGAGCAGAGTAGGTAGGGCCAAAATCAGGACACTCTCCATAGAGTTCCTTCATGCGGTCAAATCCGGTGACCTCTACCCGAACAATGGAAAGAAGGGAGACCCTTCGACTCAAGGCGTCGGCCACCTTATTATCTTTTCCAGCCTTATGTTTTAGGACAAAGGTGAAGGACTGTAGAAATTCTACCCACCGACCATGCCTTGGGTTTAAGCCCTTCTGAGAGCTAAGGAATTTCAAAACCTCGTGGTCCGAGTATAAGACAAACTCTTTTGGTAAGAGATAGTGTCTCCAGTGTTTGAGGGCTTGGACCACGGGATAAAACTCCTTATCATATGTGGAGTATCGAAGCTTTGCATCAGAAAGCTTCTCACTGAAATAAGTCACAGAGTGGCTCTCCTGGCTAAGCACTCCACCTATTCCTACGCCAGATGCATCACATGAAACCTCAAAGACTTTGGAAAAGTCTGGTAGGCGGAGGATAGGGGCTTTGGTCATAAGCTCCTTTATGGCAAGAAAAGCCTGGGAGGCGGCTTTGGTCCACTCAAAATTCCCCTTACAGATGTAATCCGTAATGGGTGCCATAATAGTGCTAAATCCCTGAATGAAGCGTCTGTAGAAGGTGGCTAGCCCGTGGAAACTTCGAACGTCATGGACATTCTGGGGCTCTGGCCAGTCTACTATGGCTCGGACCTTAGATTGGTCCACAGACACTCCATGACTTGAAACCACAAATCCGAGAAAAGTGACCCGGTCTGTCATGAATTCACATTTAGCAAGGTTGACATACATGGTTTCTCTCCTCAAAGTCTCGTAAACTTCTCTCAAATGGTGGATGTGATCCTGAGGGTTGTGGCTATAGATGAGAATGTCGTCAAAGTAGACGACAATAAAGCGACCAATGAGAGGACGAAGGGCTTCTGTCATAAGCCTCATGAAAGTGCTGGGGGCATTGGATAGCCCAAACGACATGACAAGCCACTCATACAGACCTTCTTTAGTTTTGAAGGATGTCTTCCACTCGTCCCCTAGTCGAATTCGGACTTGGTGGTAGCCACTTTTCAAGTCAATCTTGGAAAAGATGTTGGCTCCACTCATCATGTCAAGCATGTCATCAAGACAGGGAATGGGAAACCTATACTTGACAGTGATCTTATTGATGGCGCGGCTGTCAACACACATCAGCCATGTGCCATCCTTCTTGGGTGTGAGCAAGGCAGGGACAGCACATGGGCTCTTGCTCACCCTGAGGAAACTTTTTTGGATAAGGTTCTCGACAATCCTTTGGAGCTCAGCATGCTCCTTCGGGTTCAATCAGTAATGGGGAAGGTTGGGTAGGGTGGACCCAGGGACAAGATCAATAGCGTGTTGAATGTCACGCATGGGAGGGAGTCTAGAGGGCAAATCCTCTGGGAAAATGTCTGGGAAGTCCTGCAAAATTGCCTGGACCTCGGGTGGGACTGAGACTCGAGACTCCTCGGGGGTGATGGTGACAATAACAGCCCAGACAGGGGCAACTTCAGCAACCTCCCTATTCAGCTCATGGACACCTATGAAGTTAAGGCGCCTAATCGGGTCATGGTCAACCTTAGGGGCCTTAGGGATGGATATGACAGGTGTAGGAGAGGAGGGAATGGGAAGCTTCCCTTTGGTGGGGGTTGGGGCATTCTCCTGAATTTTGGGGGATGCAGCGGGTGTGGAGGTAGGACTCTTTCCCGTGGCCACCTTTGGAGGTGTTGGGAGCAACTGAATCCTCTTCCCATTGTGGGAGAAGGAACACTCATTGGACCGACCGAATGTAGTAAGGTCTACATCGTAGATCCATGGCCGTCCTAGGATGATGCTCCCGACCTTCATAGGTACTACATCGCATAGGATTTATCCTTGGTAGGATTGGAACTGGATGGGAATGACACATGTAGTGGTGACTGGAATAGACGTGTCGTCAACCCAAGCCACGTTGTATGGCCTTGGATGAGGATGGGTAGGTAGACCTAGACGGGATACAAAGTCTGAAGAGACGGCATTAATACAGCTCCCGTTGTCAAAGATCACCTTACAGGGTTGAGTTTTGACCATGATGTAGGTTTGGAAGATGGAGGTTCGACGCCAGTCGTCCTCCTGTGGGTGTGCAAGGATGCAGCGAACTACACCTAGTCTTCCCTGGTTTGAACTTTCGATAATTTCCCCCACTTGCATGTACTCGACATGTGTTCCATCATACCCTGCATCTAATTCCTCAAACTGGGCAACGAGATCAGGGTCAGGCTCATATCTCTCAAGGGTTTCTTCTTCCTGAGGTGGAAGCTCCATGGACTGGGGGTCGGTGATGACCAAGGCTCGGGTGGGACAATTGGTGGCAATATGCCCTAGGTTATGACACCTGAAGCATCGAACTCCCGAGATAGGGGCTGGTTGGGAGGTGCTAGGGATGACCCATTTTCCCTTGTCATCTCTCCTCTCAACTGGTGGAGTATACTCCAGCCTAGGCACAGCAGCGGGTGCAGGTAAAGGGTTCCTTGGGAAAGGAGTAGTAGGGGCAACAGCCCTAAGTGGGGTAGCAGTAGGGACGTAGGAGGTGGAGGGGCCAGGCCTCTCAGAGTAGCGGACTATGAGGTTTCGAGACTCGGGTTGGCGGTAGGTGGGGACCCGAGGTGGGACCACCTTTTGAAATCGCTCGACGTCCCGAGCAACCTGATAGGCGTGCTTGAGGGTGTTAACCTCCCGCAAGAATAATTCTCGCTGAATACTCTCGTGTAGGCTAGCCCTAAACCGTGAGAGGGTGACGGAGGCATCCTCCATGACTCAGCTCCGAAGGAAGAAGTCATCAAATTTGACGATGTACTCATCCACGGACTTTCCATCTTGGGTGAGTTTCTGCCATTGGTGTAAAAGACGCTGATGGTAGGAAGGTGGCAGATACTTCTCCCTCAATTTCTCCTTCATTTCTTCCCACGTGCTAATAGGCTCCTCCCGTCTCCTGGTTAGGAGATTTTCAACGTTACACCAGTAAGTTTTGGCTTGACCCAGGAGTTTCATTTTGGCAAACCTCACCCTTGTGGCAGGGGTCATGCGGCGATGCCAATCAAAATATTGGTCCATCCCGGTCTCCCACTCAAGGTATGTAGCGGGGTTGAGGGACCCATCAAAACTTGGAGCGTCAATCTTGACGTTCCGTAGGATGATATCTTCATCGTCATGGTCTCTCTCTCGAGACGTACGGGCATTTGCTCTCTACCTTGGGGAGCCTGATTCGGGCGGGCTTGCTCTCTTTCCTCCCTAGGATTGGCTACGGGATCGCCATGGCCATTCACTCGTCCTTCCTCTCCCTTCAGTCGATCCTCTAAGGTTCGGATCCTCTCATCTAGCTCGGCTCGAAGTTGGCCTATGGATTCTTCAAAATGGGTTAGAAGATTATGCTCGAGCTGAGCCAACATAGCACTCACGCTCTTCTGATCCATGTGGGATTGTAGAGTTGAAGGGCGCTCTAGACGACCGGATGAATTTCTAGACCAACGTAGCATGCACGACCTCGGACTTAAATTATGCAGTCTTAGGACCGATAATTAGCAAACTAAAGACCCAAATTTTGTTGGCTAATTGGCAAAGGGCCAATTTGAAGGGACCGGTCAGGGAGAGTTGCTCACCCGTAGGCGAAGTAGTTGTGGAGCTACCTCCTGACAATTAGGGTGCCCTAATGTGACAGCCTAGGGCCTTAAAGGATAGGTGCATACAAGCTCTCGCTTTCCGTCCACAGCGATGCACTCGGGAGACTGGTTGCATGGATCGGGCTCTCTCTCACTTCGCACGGCAATTGAAAGGATATTAAATGAGCAAGTGAGGGGAGCACGTACCTAGCTAGACTGAAAAGTCTAACTCCGATCGGAGACGAGGGTGAGCGGGGACGTGCGTGCCCGCACGGCGTCGAAGAAGCTTGACCGGTTACAAAGAATTCACTCCACGCAGGGAGGATTTAATTATTACAGACCGCTTAAAATTTCCCACGCAGGGGAACAAATCACTCCAGACTTTCTCCGCGCTGGGAGACTGAGGGGCACTCACACTCCGTGAATTACGAACTGTGTGTCGGTGATCGGGCGACTCAACAGTTGATCGAGCAGTAATTATGGACTCGAGTGCCACACTTTAATAAGGTAAAAGATATATATATATATATATACGATTATATATAACAAAATATATATATTATATATATAATTTTAACTTTCAAATCCCCTTTTTTATCAAATAATATTATATAAATATATATATATAATATTATATATATTCCATATATATACTATATATATTTAACACACAAAACTCTTTTTTTTTTCAACACTTCACCTACTCTTTTTTTTTTGACTATTCTTTCACTTTTTTTTTTTTCAAATCTCACCTACTGCGAGAATCACGCGGGAGGGTCAAGGTTGGCAGGTGGCCAACGAAGGCAGGCGGCTAGGCGTGGGCACACTGGGGCGCACGCGAGCGCATGCGGCCAAAGGCGCCGGCGCACGGGCGCACGGAGCTGGTTCGGGCGCGGCACTCAGGCGGGCACCCGCAGGCGCGCAGGCGGGCCTGGTGGAGGGCGCGCCTGTTGACCCCCGGAAAATGAACAAGGGTGGAAGCATGATTGAAAAGAAGATCTGACCAACAACGAAAGACTAAGGCTGATGTCCGAGCTCGTCGCCATTCGAGTGGCGATATTGATAAGATGAAAACCATGTCTACGGACTGATAGAATCCTGTCTACGGACTGATAAAACCCTGTCTACGGACTGATAAAACCCTGTCTACAGACTGATAGAATCCTGTCTACGGACTGATAAAACCCTGTCTACGGACTGATAGAACCCTGTCTACGGACTGATGAAAATTACAATCATGGTGTCAATACAAGATATTTTCAGATATGATAGACCCTTTGGGATGATGATGCATTTGAAGAAACCCCAAGTGGGCCTATATGAAGATGAGTCACCTCTCGGCGCCCCCCTTTCCGGCGCGCCCATGAAGCTTCAGGCACCTCTCGGCGCCCCCCTTTCCGGCGCGCCCAAGAGCTTCAGGCCCCTCTCGGCGCCCCCCTTTCCGGCGCGCCCAGAAGCCTGCCGAGAAGAAAGAAGAAAGGGGTTATAAAACCCCCTCCCTTCGAAAGAACACAGGGGGACTCGGTGAGGGCTAAAGAGAAAAAAAGCTGAAGAGAAAAAGAGAGAAAGCCAGATAGAAAAAGGGGATCGTTCGGAGAGGAAGAGCCACCCCCCCCCCCCTTTCGATCAACAGAGAGGAAATAGAAGAGAAGAAGAAGGAAAGCTCCAGGTGGGCACTGGGGAGGGAGAGGAGTCAATGCTCCACCCTCCCCTCCATGTTTTCTTTCCTTATCTGATGCAATATATCGAGTTCTCTCTCGATTTCTCAACTGTAGCCGGAGTTCCGGTCTTCTCTTTTGATTTCTGCCTTACATTTTTCTTTCATGATCAGTATAATATTTCCTTTATGCAATGCAATGAAACGTCAGGATGGCCCGTTTGGGTGTTGATAGATTAAGACATCGATCTCTGTCTGTCTCTCTATGTATATAGCCTTCGTCTGAAAGGAACATAGATTAGATTCTTTGGGTTTCGAAGCTGATCGCGTGGGTTTGTTATTTGAAGAGGGATGAGGATAAGACAACTAACCCCATCCAATGGGTTACTGAGTTTCGTTCTCTTCTTCCCTCTCCGATCTCAATGCCTATTTTTCCATATATATATAATCTGGTTTTTTTTTTGAGGAGCCCCCCTTTTGGCGGTTCAGGAACCAGAGATATCAGTCTCTCGGTTCCCTGGGCTGCCCAGCTCTCATAAATAATGATCGGATCTCAGGTCCTCCATCCTAAATATTGAATGTTTAGGACCTGAAGTTTATACGATTGATAGCCTCTCCTTCTCCGTTGGTTTAATATCACTGGGCTCATCTGGAGGGGTCGGAGGACAGTCATCTCCTGACTCCCCCAAATGGCCAAATGGCCTGCAACAGACGGGTAAAACTCTCCACAGGATCAGGTGATGGTCTGACCTCCTCCATTTGATTCCTTCATCCAAATCCCTTGGCACCCTTCTAATAGAAGCCTCCATGAAATCCCTCTCTTACATCTCTGGCCCGACATTGATTCGAGCTTGAAATCCCCAGAAAACACACAAACAGAGCATCGTTTCTGAGCTCTGGAAACCCTGAAATTCTTCTGCATTTCACCTTCTCGGCGTGCGAGTTTCCCCGCCGAGAACCATAAGGCCGAGAGGCCTCCCCCCTTCTTTTGGCTAAACGACAACCCAGTCGGTTACCAACGCTTTCCTCGTGAGGCCATATGTGCAAGGCTCCCGGCGTGTAGACTCCCGGCGCGGCCAGGAGCGCGCCGGGAAGCCCTCTGCCGAGAACCCTTCTGCCTTCACAACCACCCATACACCCTTTTGCCCAATCCTGATGACACCCCTCTCGGCGCTCCCCCCTTTCCGGCGCGCCCATGAGCCCGCCGAGAAGCTCCAGGCCGAGAGGCCCTCTTTCCCTTTGGCCAGCCCAATGACCAGGCCGAGACCCTCTGCCCATAGCCATTCACACCCCCTTCTCTCTTTATGCCCAACCTTGATGCTGCCCCTCTCGGCGCCCCCCCTTTCCGGCGCGCCCAGGTGCCCGCCGAAAGTCTCCAGCCGAGAGGGTCTTCCCTCCTTCTGTTGGCCGCCGAGAACCCTCGGCCAAGAGCCTTCCCTTGGCCGCCGAGAAGCTCTTCGGCCAGCCCAATGACCAGGCCGAGAGCCCCTCTCCATCCACCAAAACCCAGGCCGAGAGCCCCATTTTGTCCAAGCCAAAGGCCAGGCCGAGATCCCCCCTTCAGTCAGATGAAACCCACTCCGAGGCCCACCTCTGCACCATTCTTCTATAAACTTCTTAAGCTCCCCTACATCTGTTTAAGGAGATACTCATAGACCATCACTTGTGTCTTGATGAGATACAATAAATGGGGAAGATCTCCCCTACAGCTTTCGTCCCGAATCCGGATTTCACCAATGCCTTATGAACCTAAAGAACCATGTCATTATATGTGTTCTGATGGGTTCCAAGGGAATATTGATCAATGATATGAAGGCAAGAGATGTCCCTGGGCCTGGTGCCCGTCTTTGTTCGGTCGTTGTCCCGGCTCTCCGTGGATGATGACCTATTCTTC